>CM019148.1:48670938-48889157 GCA_009733165.1 Naja naja | reverse complement strand
CAATAATATGCAATGATTATAAAGTCTTACATATGGAAAAGGGGGAAAAAATCAAATATGTAGATAAGGTTAGGTAAACATGGATTGATGGCAGTGTGTGTGAGAGGGAGCTGGGGTTCTAGTCGACTACCAGATGAATATGTTCAAGTCCAGGCTGCATTAACAGTACTTCATGCAGATTATGAGAGGCATTAGTTCCCTTAAATAATAGTAATGTTGCATTGGTAAGACTGCTTTTGGAATACTGTATCAAGTTCTGGGCACTGCCCTTGAAAAGAGCATGGAGAACATGGGATGATGTCAGAGGAGAGCAAACAGAATAATTGGCTGACTATGGCCACCAAATCAGTGTCTACACTGATTTACTCCAGAGGAAGAAAGTCTTCCTCTCTTCTAAAAGGGCACCTATTGCCACTATAATTGAATCCATCCACTTTGCTGCTGATTGTCCTTTTCCTTTCTTTCCTCCTAACTTTCCCAGAATTATGGACTTCTCCAGGGAACTAATGAGTGTCTGAAATAGACACAGCCTTGGTGGTGCAGGGTGTTAAAGACCTAGCACTTAGTTCCAGCTGCCTGCAATTAGTGCAGGCTGAATCCCACCAGGCTCAAGGTTGACTCAGCCTTCCATCCTCTCGGGGTAGGTAAATTGAGGACCCAAGATTGTTGGGGGCAATAAGCTGACTTTGTAAAAATGCCGCTTAGTAATAAGCAGGCATATACAATGGAATGAAGGCTATTGCTGAGCTCATTGGGTTGTGCTCTAAAGATTGTAAGCCGCCCTGAGTCTCCGGAGAAGGGCGGCATATAAATGTAAATTAAAAAAAATAGGATAACTTGAGGCTGATCATCTGCACCTTAAATGAAATTTCTGAGTGGATTTATTTGATGATCTGTTTTCTTGGCTATCCATGATATTCTCCAAAACCAAATGTCAATATTTTTCTGTTCCAACGAAGACCAATCCCTGCTTTCATAGAGTAACACAGAAGAAAAACACTGGTTATACAAATCAAGAGAAAGACCAGGAACCAACAGAATAAAATGCAAAGAAATGAAATACAGATTGGATGTTTTATATTAGAAGGGTTTTATGATGGAAAGAACTGTTAAAGCAATGGAACAGGCTGTCCTCAACACTGGACTGTTGAACAAATGGGGGGTGAATGGCTAGCTGTTGGGCATATTTAGTAGATTCCTACACTGTGTAAGAAGCTGGAAGCAAAGCACTATTTGTACATTCCATGATTTTGTAACCTCTGCTTTCATAAAGTTGATCTCTTAAATTAGCTGGGCTTTCAACTGTGTAAAAGCTTTTCAAATGTTCCCAAGCATAGGTTCTTCTTGCAAATATCTATAATCTATTTTCTTCTTTAGTATATCCATAGAAAAATTATTTTGAGCAGATTAATTATTGTTTTCCATACATGTTGAAGTACAAATACTGGTTTTTCTGTCTGTTCCAAATTTAGGTTAATCTCTGCAAGATCAGAGAGATCTGGTTTGGTAAAGCTCATTGAGTAATCTTGTGTGGTCATGCTCTTTCAGTAAAATCTATTTTGCAAACTAATTGTGAAATAAAAGAGAACTAAGCTTTCTTCGCTGTCCTAAACATTTCAATGGACAATAGGCAAAGTGTTTTATAGAATAATTAAAAATACATCTGACACTTAACAAAATACTTAGGAATATTGATAACATCGTTTAAATGGACTGAATGTCGCAAGTAATTGCCCCATCCTATGTTGCTGAAGTGGCAAATTATACATTTATAAGTGTTTTAAAAGAAACAAAGCTAATATTATAGTCTGATGTCATTTCCACAGTTAGAATAATTTCTTTTCCTGTCACAGACACTGATTAAATCTTTTAAAATGTCAGGTCTACCTAATAGCTTGCTATTTTACTAATCTCAAAACAGGTTTGACAGTTAGATAATATCTTCCCATGAAGCTGTCTTAAAAAATAATCCATGGTCTGCATAATTGAAGAGTTTGGGTGAATCTTGCTCTCATTCAGACTTTTTACTGATTCACTTATGGGAAGTACATCTATTTCTCCTCTATGTAAATAGCTTTACCATCCAAAGCCTGAGTCGGTCTTCACAGTTCTGAGCATCAATGAAAGAAAGAGAAAAGAGGGTGTGGGTGGGTGGGTGTATCTGATTTCCCATTCCATCTGTATTGAATTTCTTTCTTATTCTTTGTATAGTTTCTTAGAGAATATCTGAGGCTCAGTTAGAGGGGTTGGCAGTTTGCCAGACTTTCACTCCAAGAGCCCAAAGCTGGAATATTTAATTCTTAAACCAAAGCTCTTGACACTGCAGAAAAAAAGGAACATTGACAAAGAAAAGAGGAAGGAGGCAAGACATAAAAGTTTTGTCTCATGACAATCCCCATTTTTTGGTTATGTTTAAATCACTGCCTTTTGCATGCGATGAATAATTCCAAACAACATTTCTCTCTGTAACTTAGCCTTTGCATTTGGTTGATGTCATATCCATGAGCAAATGAGATATTTTATGTAGATGTAGTGCCTCCAGAAAAGAATTTGGCAAGCCTTGCTAAAGATTATGCTAGAGTTGCTTGAGGATTATGATTGAACTGCATTTTTAAGTGAACCAATCTAATTAACACTTCCTGGATTAATATCTCAATCAACATGTAGTTGGCCTTCAGCTTTTGCATTTTGATCTAGTGATAATGCATTTTGGCTCAAACCTTGTTCTACAATGCATACAGAAATACATATCAATTCAAATACTTGCAATCTGTGTGTTTGGAACCAAAAACATATGCAGGAACATTTCTAAATAAAAGGTACTCTATAAAACTGATGTGAATTTTCATTCAGTGAATGTAAAATAGAAATTACATACTCAAACAGAAATGGGTCAGAATAGACATGTAAATTAACTCTTGTGAAACTAACACCAAAAAGATACTGGTTCGTCCATCCTACTATACATAGTAAATATATTGATTATATCAATAAACTTGATTATCTGGCACAATGTGCTTTTTCGATAATTTTCTCCCTTGACAAAAGAGTTCAAAGTGCCAAAGCAACATTTTTCTTTTTTCTTTTAGCCATCACATCTGATTATACTTTGGTTCTGAGTAATTACCTACAAACACTTGATTTGATGAAGTAGATTATAGACCATGAAAGCTTGCAAAATATGTTAGCATTTAAGGGGCTGTCAAAACTCTATGTCAATTTTTTCAAACATTTGTTAAAAATGTGTTGGGGATTAGAGATTGAGTAAATTGTTGATGTTGTAAACCCTGGCCAATAGATATCCATCAAAACCAACATTTTCCTGATACACCTATGAGCTGGACTGCTTGTTATATGAATTCCTTCTCTAGATCTCCTTTTAGATCTCCTGCTTTTATTTTAGAAACAGACATAGCAATGGGGACAACCCCTACAGGAATATCAGAATCTTTGAAAAAGAATATCCTTCAGGAATGAAAGTTCTCCTTCAATTTCTTTCAACCCATTATGCTCAGCTGGGTAGGAGCTCATACACAATATGCTCTGTGTTGAGGTCTCTGAATTTGTGCATGCATCTGAATACACAAGATGATGAGGAATGAATTTCTTGCAGGCAAGGAAATAGTATAAAAATATATAAAGTAAAAGAACAAAATAATTTTCTTATTACTGGAATTTTTTTAAAGGTTAACTTGTGGGAAAGTATTTGTACTCTCAGACTATTATCAATCCATGTAACATCCCTGTTACCTTTGGCTTCATTCCCAGTTCATAATTTTGTCCAGATAGCATACATAGAATGCTTTAGTAATTAATGCTAACAATTTATTTTTTTATGCATTTTTAAAAACAAAGGCATACTAATATCATCCTTTATGTGGAGAACTGTCAAACTTTATCTGAATTCTAATCCAGTTGGCCACTTAATGGAATGATTGCGTGGCTACAAAGTTTACCTCTTTATAAACACATTTCCTCATATGTACATACATACACAAAAACATTCACTTATGAGTCTCTTCCAGGTTTCTTCAACATCTGGTTTCAGCTTCCTGACCTACCTCTAAGAAAAAAAGAAGTAATGTGGGGGGGAGGGGACAGACAAAAATATTTGGAATAAAATTTGGAAAAACATTTAAAAGCAAAATCTCACACATACTTAGTCAGAAGTAAAATCTTACCAATTTTAGATTTGTTCTCAGTTTTTGGCCAGCTAATTCTGCAGGCCCTGGTGTGAATTGATGAAAGATACATCCTTCGAGAAAGTTTAATGATAACTACTGATATCCGTGAGGCATGAATGGATTCCATTTGATTAAAAAGCGTCCCAAAAAGAGACCTAAAACAAGATGAAGTGATAACATCAGCAAGTATTGTGGGCCCAAGTGGCAAAAGAAAGCTCAAGATCATATTGGTTGGAAACATTTGGAAGAGGTCTTCATCCTGCAGTGAATAGACAATGGCTAGGATGATGATGATGATGATGATGATGATGATGATGATGATAATGATCTCTGAGGGATATTATCAGCTAGCAGCATTGATAATATGACAATTAGATGGAATCTTTCATCTAGTTCTTTGAGCCAAACTTGTTCTTAAATGTCCCCAGAATACTGGGTGCAAGCCTTAACATCAAAAGTTGCCAATGCCTTTGTTTATATTAGAATGATTCCACTTAGCAAAATTAGGACCATAAAAATATGTATGGACCATAAAATATGTATGTTCCATGCTGGATCCCAGAAACCTGATTGTTGGGGTGAGAGGTGAGAAATAGAAAGTAGAGAATCTCTTTATTGCTCATTATCATTTCACTACAACAAAAACATCAAACATTTAATTAGATATAGAAGAGCACCCAACTCTGTAATTACTTCTTTGCTCACTTATGCTTTGGTGAAACAATTCAGAGATTTGACCCAGCCAGGAGAAATATCTTCCTGTAATTATTGTTTTATTTATCAGAGACATGTCAGTGATACTTTAGCAGTTATTTATCAAATCTGGATACTTCCCATTTCACTGCCAAATGAAATTCTGGACTGTTTCCTCAATTACATGCTTAATTCAGAAAAAAAGAAAAAATACCAAGTTTAAAAACAGAACTGAATAGAATTACATATGATGATTTAATATTTTTAGTAAGCTGACTTTAATCACTTTCCTTTGTCTGGAGAGATATTTAATATTCCATCACTGGAACTGCTGAAAGAACTGTAAAAATATAGATGACCCCAAATGTTATCATCAATGGAGAAACTGGAACATTTTAGAGGAACATTCTGCGAGGGATTAGTAAGACGTAGTATATCTTAAGTCATACTATGCACCTGATAAATTAAGCTATAGCTCATGAAAGCTTAAGTTTAAGTAATAAAATTTGTTAATTCAAAAGATACTCTCAGAGTTTTGATTTTTGCAACAATTTTGGTGGTACATGTTTCCTCATCAATGACCTGTTAAATCCATTCTTCCCTCACACTATATACTTCAGTCCTCCATGTCACACAGGTAGTCCTCAACTTATGAACACATTTTGAACTATAATTTCCATTGCTAAGAAGACAGTCGTTAAGTGAGTCACCCTGATTTTATGACATTGTTTGCCATAATTGCTAAATGAATCATTGCAGTTGTTTAGTGGATAGCAATAGCAATAGCACTTAGACTTATATACTGCTTTACAATGCTTTACAGCCCTCTCTAAGCATTTTTACAGAGTCAGCATATTGCCCCCAACAATTTTACCAACCTTGGAAGGGTAAAAGGCTGAGTCAACCTTGGTGAGATTCCATCTGCCAAATTGCAGGCAGCGGGCAGTTAGCAGAAGTAGCCTGCAGTATTGTACTCTAACCACTGAGCCACTGCAGCTCATTATATGATTGTTAAGTGAATCCAGCTTCCCATTGGATCAAATAACATTGTTTGTCAGAAGCTGGCTGGGAAGGTCGCAAGTGGAATTCTCATGCTTCAACTGACATAAACAGGGGTGGGCTACTGCCAGTTCATACCAGTTCATGGGAACTGGTAGCTAATTTTATGGCCAGTTCAAATCCCACCCCTGGCTGATCCCGCCCACCCTGCCCTGTCCCTCCCAGGACTCCTCACGCAGCCCATGTTGGATTGCAGGTCAGTGCGGAGGCTCAGGGAGGGAGAAAAATGGGCCTCCTGGAATTTCCAGAAATGGGCTTGTTTCTGGCCTCTGGAGAGCCTCTGGAGCCCGGAGAGACTGTTTTCTCACTCCAGGAGGCTCGAGGAAAGCCTCCGGAGCACAGAGAGGGTGAAAATGCCCTCCCCACCACAGCCCATTTTTGGTCCCAGGCCAGGGATGCAGGAGGCCAACTAGGCCATGTCCACCATGGCCATGCCGACCCAGCAACTGGGCAGAGAACTGGTTGCTAAATTTTTTGAAGCCCACCTCTGGTAAATACATGCCACATTTTGATCATGTAGCAGTAGGGATGCTGCAACAGTTGTAAATGGGAGGACTGGTTGTAAGTCACTTTTTCCAGTGCCCTTGTAACTTTCAATAGTCATGAATGAATCGTGGTAAGTCAAGGACTATAGACAGAATGAAGTACCTTAAAATACAGCCATTTAAAACAGCATATTTCCTTATTGTGGTAGATAATTTCAAACTTTCAGACTTACTCAGTGTTATGTATGCAGGTTTAAAGTCATTGGTTTAGTTTGAACTGTTCTTGTAAAATGCAAGAAATGATTGGTTTAAAAGTCGGGAAAACCCTGCATTCTGATTGGCTAGCAACTGCGGCTGCTGGCTATAAGTAGCAGCCGCAGCCTAGCCAAAGTGGGTTCGTTCTGAGCTGTAGTCACTAATAAACAAAGAGCTTGAAGCACTCTGTGTCTATCCCTTCATGCAAACTTAACACTGGCGACGAAGGTGGGATCTCCCTGAAGAAGAAGGCAACACGGAACAGAAGAAGAGAGAGATGGCTGCGCTGAACACCCCCCCAGCCCCGTTCAATCCGATGGCAGAAGACTGGGAGACGTATGCAGATCGTTTCCAAATGTATCTGGAAGGAAACGATCTTGCCGACATTTCCAAGAAGCGGAAGAAGGCGGTCTTTCTCACGCACTGCGGTCCAGCAGTTTTCAAGATGGCGAAGGCATTGGCGGGAGCTGCAGACGTGAAGGTAATGGAATGGCCTGACTTAGAAAAGTTGTTAAGAGCCCATTACGCCCCACAAGTATCGTGCCTCATTAAGAGACATGAGTTTTACCGTCGGGATCAAGGGGAAAGCAAAACGTAAACGACTTCATGGCAAGTTTAGAGACATTGGGGTGCATGTGAATTTAACAATTTAGAAGAGGCCATGCGCGATCGATTTGTTCTGGGCCTTAAAGACAAGGTGCTTCAGAGCAAGTTATTACTAAGACCTAAGATCACGCTGAAGGAAGCAATAGAAGAGGCCTCTTCAGCAGAAGCTACCAAGTCCTCAGCAGCAGCCATGAAGAAAATTAACAAGGCCACAAGCCATCCTGATGTGGAAAAGTCCACAACAACTCATTGTGAGCAAATAGATTCTGAGTCAGACTGTAGTGAGGTGGAGGAAGGAATTTATAGACTCAGAATGGAGCAGAAAAAGAAAGACCTGGGAAGAAAGAGGCAAGATTTCTACTGCAGAGGTTGTGGGGAAGCCACCCCACTGAATGCAAGTTCCTAGATACCATCTGCCTCCATTGTGAAAAAAGAGGACACCTAGCAAGAGTCTGCAAATCATCCAGAACTCCACCCAACAGAAGGAAGTTTCCTGACAAAGAATTCAAGCCCAACAACCTCAGTGAGAAAATGGGGCAGCACAGAAGCAAATGGGAAGAATGAAACTCATCAGACAGTAACTATTGGTCATTCTTCTTCTATCAATAACAGAAAAGTGCATGTCAAGGTACTAATTGAAGGAAGGCCTTGCCAAATGGAAGTGGACTCAGGCTCATATTTATCTATGGTGTCATGGGACACTATTCACAGACTACTCCCAAACATTCAGAAGAAGCATTTCAAGAAGCAAGCACTGACTCTTAAAGACTACCAAGGGAACAAGATTCCAGTAGTTGGAACAAGAGAATTCAATGTGAAGTTCAAAGGCCACACCTAACGCTTGCCCCTGACCATCGTGGACAAGGATCGCCCAAGCATGCTGGGACTTGATGGTTCAATCCACTAGGCATGAGGTGACTGGCATCAATCACGTGAGCAACACTGAATGGGAGGAGGCCTTGAAGTCTGAGTTTCCAGAGGTCTTCAGCAATGATTGGGCAAGTATATGGGGACCCCTATCACTTTCAATCTAGATCCCAAGGTGCCCCAATTCGCTTAAAGCCCAGAAGGGTCCCATTTGCCTTAAAGGAAAAATTGATGCACAATTAGATAAACTAATAGCTCAAGGAGTTTTAGAGCCCACTGACCACTCCAGGTGGGAGACACCCATAGTCACACCAGTCAAGACTGATGGGTCAGTGAGAATCTGTGGAGACTATAAGGGGACATTGAACCATGCGCTTCAACAGAGCATATCCAGTTCCAGTGGTGCATCATTTACTACATTCACTTGGCGGGGTACAGTCTTTGCCAAATTGGATCTGGCCCAGGCATATCAACAATTAACAGTTGATGATGCCACTGCAGAGGCCCAAACCATTGTGACTCATAGAGGTGCTTTCAAATGTAAAAGGTTACAGTTTGGAGTAAGCGTGGCACCAGGCATCTTTCAAAGCCTTATGGAAAGGATGCTCCAGGACTGCCAGGGTAGTACCTTACTTTGATGATGTGTTAATCTCTGCTGAAAATGACACTCAGTTACAAGAGAGACTCAGAGAAGTCCTTACCAGATTCAAAAAGCAGGGTTAAAAGTCAAGGAAGAAAAATGCACTCTTAGAACTGACAAGGTTGAGTTCTTGGGCTATATGATTGACAAGCATGGTATCCACCCCACAGATGCCAAGGTTCAGCAATCAAAGAAGCCCCTAGACCTAAATGCAAAACAGATTTGCAAGCTTTCCTTGGACTCATTAACTTTTATCACATGTTCCTACCTCAGAAAGCAACCATTGCAGAACCACTGCACAGATTATTAGACAAAAAGTCTGCATGGGTCTGGGGCAGAAAAGAACAATCTGCATTTAACAATATTAAAAGAATAATCACGTCTGATGCTGTACTGATACAGTTCTCTGAGAATTTGCCTGTTGTACTGACTTGTGATGCATCCCCTTTGGAGTGGGGTGGGGGGTTGAGCCACAGGCTTCCCAGCAGGAGGCAAGCTCCTATTGCATTTTACTCTCGCACCTTGACTAAAGCAGAGAGGAACTACAGCCAACTGGACAAGGAAGCTTTGGCAATTGTGCAGCTGTCAAGAAATTCCATGAGTATTTATATGAGAGAACATTTACCATTGTCACAGATCACAAACCTCTGTTAAGCATTGTGGCAGGAGACAAACCTACGCCCACTATCCTGTCACCAAGAATGCTGAGGTGGACTGAATTTGTTGCTGCTTATTCATACAAACTCATCCACAGGCCTGGCAAAGACATTGGGCATGCAGATGCTTTGAGTCGCTACCCACTTCCTTCTCACACTGAGGACTTTGCTCCTGAGACTTACACCTTTTCCTAGAAACTGTTGCCAAGCTTCCAGTACACGCTGCTGAAATTGCCAGAGAGACTGCCAAAGACACTTTATTGGCTCCTGTTATAGGCTGGATTAAGAAAGGTTGGCCTCTTCAAGATCTACCTCAACTTGCCCAACCTTTTAAATCCAGGCAAACTGAATTATCTGTATTAAGAGGATGTATTTTGTGGGGTAACAGGGTGGTTATTCCTGCAAAACTGCAAAAGAGGTTTTGGAAATGTTACATGAGGGTCATCCAGGTATTGTCAGAATGAAGGGATTGGCCAGGAGTTATGTGTGGTGGCCAGGTATTGACAAAATGGTTGAAAACTGGGTTGCATCTTGTCCCAACTGTCAGGTAGTCAGGCCTGCCCCACCTCTTGCCCCCACACAGGAATGGGAATGTCCTAGGGGCCCATGGTCCTGGATTCACATTGATTTTCTGGCCCTACCAGGGCACACTTTCCTTATTATAGTAGATGCATATTCCAAATGGCTAGAGGTCATCCATATGGCATCCACCACAACTGATGCTGTCATCAAACAGCTTAAAAATCTTTTTGTAACTCACGGGTTACCTGATGTGCTTGTTTCTGACAATGGCCCTCAATTTACATCCAACCTTTTTGAATCATATCTAGCACAGCAGGGTATCAGACATGGTCTGACAGCCCCTGGGCATCCTTCGGCTAACGGCCGGGCTGAACGTATGGTACGATTTACCAAGGAAAAACTTCAGCAATTGGGTCCAGGGATATCACTGAGAGAGTTGAAAACTTCTCAGTGTCCAGCATATCACTCCTAACCCATTAACTAACTTATCCCCAGAGTTGTTGATGTAGGAAACTCAGGTCTCCCCTTGACCGCCTTCATCCCACTTACGCACCCAACGCACCACTAGATTCCACTAGCAAAGTTCGCACATTCACTGTGGGTGATTCTGTTTATGCTAAGAACCTTATGGGTGAACCATTATGGATTCCTGCGGAGATAACCCAAATCACAGGCCCTCGATCTTACAGGGTACAAACAGAGGATGGTGTCCTCTGGAGCAGGCACACTGATCAGTTTAGATCCAGATTACCTCAGGAACATTGCAATTGTTCCTCTCTAGTTCCCATACCTAATACCTCTTCTAGGGGAAGGGAGGATCATGAGTGTAATGAACAAGCAAGAATCAACCCCATGTGTAACGAGCTAACACGACAGGAACCATCCCAAAACCTGTCACAATACCAACAACCATTTTCACAAATGGAAGATTGCACATCATTACCTGACTTAGGTGCTGATATTGGGTTGGAGATGGATTGGGAGGAGAGACCAGGTTGTAGTAACCAAACAGGTTCTACCATTACTACAAGTCCTAGTAAGGAAATGTCAGCAGACACATTTCCTCCCTCACAAGGTGAGAACCTTAAAACATCTGAACCACGTAGGTCTCAACGTACACGTAAGAGCCCCACCTATTTAAAAGAATACATTAGATAGGCTGGGGTTTGAGTATGGACTGAACCTAGTGGGGAGGGGTGTTATGTATGTAGGTTTAAAGTCATTGGTTTAGTTTGAACTGTTCTTGTAAAATGTAAGAAATGATTGGTTTAAAAAGTGCGGGAAAACCCTGCACTCTGATTGGCTGGCAACTGCGGCTGCTGGCTATAAGTAGCAGCCGCAGCCAAAGTGGGTTCGTTCTGAGCTGTAGTCACTAATAAGCAAAGAGCTTGAAGCACTCCGCCTCTGTCTCTTCATGCAAACTTAACACTCAGGAAGACAGCTTTTAAAATATATATTCTCTTCCCTTCGGGGGCTGCCCCACCTGCAGTGACTCATTGCTTTCTGCAGTCCAGAAAGATAACTCTATTATGCTCTGATCTGAAGCCCTGCATTGTATATTCAGTAAGTGAATGACAACAGCAACATTTGGAACAGGAAGCAGATTAGTTGTTATTGTTTCAGAAAGCAAGTCTTAATCTACAAAGAAGCATCTTTAGGTTAAACATTAGAATAAACTTCCTAATAGCATGAACTGGAAGGTATTGGCTCTCATCCCTGAGCAAAGGCTGGATTGCAGTCTTTTAGAGTACTATAATTGCAAGATTTCTGCCCTGGGCATGTAACTGGATGACTACTTAGGTACAGATAAATCCATAGTTCTAAGGCAGTGGTGGCTAACCTTTTTTGGGCTCCTGTGCCAAAAATTGTGTGCACACTTACATACTCGCACTCTCGTGCCAGCACCCAGAAGGCAATGTGTGTGCCCCCACGCTCCCTCTGCATGCGTGTGCAATCCCCACCCACCCACCCCCTTACCTGCACTGTGCCTCACAGCTGATTTTCGGCCTCTCAGAGGCTCAAGGAAGGCTCCTGCAGGTTTTGCAGACCAAAAACAAGCCCTGTTTCATCACTTCCAGTATTTTCAGAAAAACAGGAAGTGACAAATCAGGGCTAGTTTTTGGCCTGCAAAGACTGCAGAAGCCTGCAGAAACCTTTCTCAAGCCTTTGGGAGGCCAAAAAAGGCCTCAAACCGGCCAAAAATCAGCTGTGAAGCATTTGCATGCGCAGTGAGGTAAGTTTGCCTACAGCTCGCGTGCCGGCACAAATGGCTCGCATCAGGGGACACGCAGGCCATAGGTTTGCCATCACAGTTCTAAGGTGTTTGGGTATGTATAAATGCCTTTGAGTCAGTCTTTATTCCTGGTAACTACTGGACAATTCTTAGCAACATTTTCAGAAATGGTTGGCTGTTGCCTTCTCCCTAGGATTAAAGACACCCAGCTGACTCTATGTCCAAGTCCAGATAAGAACTTTTGATCTTCCGGTTTTTAACCTGGTGTCTTTAACCATTCTGCCAAAGTGGCTCTCAGGTCTAATTAATATGGACTTTTCCTTCATTCCACTTCATATGTCTTTGTCACTAGTTTTTAAGGCATTAGTAACATGTTAAGTTAAAATAAATGAAAAGAAGCATGTTTTTTTCAGTCAAAGCCATTTTTCTTATTTATATATGAATGTAGTGACAATTCACCCATTATAATTTAACATGGTAAGCCACCCAGAGTCACCTTGTGTTGAGATGGGCGGCAACAAATTTAATAGAGTAATAAATAAATAAAGTAGTAAATAAAGTAATAAAAAAGTAATTGATCATTTAAAATTGCTTAACAGCCCAACACATAAATGTATATTCAGACATATGCCATGTTCTTGATCCTATTTCTTCCTTCTTCACCCTCAAATAACATACAATATTTATGGCAAATAATTTCAGGTCATTTCTGCTTGGCTAGCTGAGCTGCAGCTTTGATTTCAAAACTAGCCAGTTGGTAAAAAGAAACAACAATTATCTTAAGTCTTCCTTTTACATTTGATTTAAATTAAATTTATTCAAAAGTAACTCCTTCCATGCTTCAGAGAATGCTGCATTGAGGCAGAGGGAGTGCAAACTTAAATATCAAGCACCAAACTCATTCTGCTTCTTTCTTGGAAGCAAGCTTTTCTGTGTGATGAGCTCAAAAAACTGCATGGGGCCATCTTGCTTCACTGAACTGGAACAGCCTTTCTTTCACTAGCACATACATTAGGGCAAATGATTACACTCACTATAGCAACCCTCCCCATCCAGCTCTTCCTTCTCAGTAGGCTCCATGGCTTCACGGGGCCACAGCTCATTCTGCTAGCCTGCCACCTTCAATCCCATTCTTGCCTCTACCCCATTACCTGAGCAAATTCCATCATTAGCTTAGAGCTAAATAGAACTTTCCAAAAGGTTTACAGTTCTAAAACACCATTCTTTTTTTCCCCTCTCCTGTGTGATTTGCATCAAAAAAAAGGGAGTGGGAATAAAGAGCCAGGCCACCGGCGGGCCAGGGCTTTTGGTGTTCTGAGAAAGAGGAACAAATCCTGTCATCCTCCAAAGTGCAAGACCCTCATGCTTGAGCAAGGAAACCCTAGAAGTATCTCCATCAGATCTCAGCAATAGATGTGATAATCATAATTAAATCAATAATGATTTGCTGCATCCTGAAACTGTCATTTTGTTTTCAACTCTCACACTGAATTCCACTGTCTGTTTTCTTGTCCCTTTCATGGTTCATAATGTAGAGGGATTCCCTTTATCTGGCCACTATCAGCCATTTCTTGAAGACCTGATTTGCAGTGGTGTGTGGAGAATGTATGCAATAATACAAGAGCAAAGGAAGGCCTGCTATGCAACATAAAACTTTCTAAGTAGCTTTCCTTAACCCAGGATTGTCTGGTTCTCTTTCCCTACAATTCAGAGCATTCCCTATTGTCCCAGAGAGTGCTGAGTGGTATTCAGATCTGAAGATTTGCCCAACTCTTCATTTTGTCATTTTGTGAGCCAAGAATTGTTCCAATATATCAAATGCTACTGTATGAAGTTGCCTTTCTCGTGTTTTCCTGTTTGAGACAAAAGCAGACTTCATCACCAAGATAACAGCTCTTCCTGCTTGTAATGATGAAGATCCAGAAGCCCTTCCTTGTATCTGCTACCCTTTCTTCAAGCCCAGACACATTTCTGCTCTGTCAGAGGAAGAAGGGGCTGATCAGAGGCAGATAAAGAGGCTTCCCCAATGGCTGTTACACAAGATCAAAAGGACAGCCACTCACATTGTCCCCTGAATTGTTGGGCAGGCACCCAAGACTTCCTGCATTAAGATTCATTGTCTAACTTTTCATGTGTATGTGAAATAGAATTCCTAGCTGAGCTTTTCTTTGTTGCCTTATAACAGAATATTACTCTGGATGAAATTCGTACAGTATTGCTTGCATCATAATGCTAAACTGACACTTTGATTTCCCACCTTACAAAGAGGAATAGGCTTATTTAAATTAGTTAAATGTTATTTTATTTTAAAATAAGAATTTATTTTATTTTACTTTATTTTACTAAAATGAGAAATGTGACTAATTCAACAGCTGTAACTGGAAAATGTTAATTACTTATGATCATAAGATCTCTTGATCCTAAGGATTTTTTTAAAAAAAGTCTCTTCACTAGCAAATCTAGAGGTAGTTATACAAAAGAGAGATCAAGAAACCCTTTTCAACCTAGCACTACCCTTTCCAAATGTATTGGGAGTGCATCTCCCAAAATTCTTTTGGGGTTAAATTTCTATACACATCACATATTTTTCTTAGGATGGATGAGTCAGGGGCATTCCAAGCTACTACCCTACTTCCTTAAATACAGTGTAGGAAACACAGAAAGCATCCTACCCCCTTTACATAACTACATATTTAAGGAAATAGAGTAGTAGCTAGGATTCCATTCAGTTGGAAAGAACAGAAACAAAACTTTATTCAAATAATAGCAAAAGCACTTAGACTTATATACCACTTTATAGTGTTTTACAGCCCTCTCTAAGTGGTTTACAGAGTCAGCATATTGCCCCCAACAATTTGGGTCCTCATTTTACCCACTTCGGAAGGATGGAAGGTTGAGTCAAATTTGAGCCTGGTGAGATTCGATCTGCCAAATTGCAGGCAGACAGCTGTCAGCAGAAATAGTCTGCAGTACTGCACTCTAATCACTGCACCACCGAGGCGCCACTGATAATCCATTGATAATCCATAATTATCCGATGGATAATTATAATCTGTAATGATAATTAGTTTTCTCTGATTATTATTTTTGTCACCATGCATTATTAATCCAGTGGGTCAAAGTTAGATTGTACAACTTAAAACTCCAGGACCACTTGAGTGGTGGGCAACCCAAGATTTCAAAAGCTGTTCCTAAATTTAATCACATTCACTATGTCCAATTTTAATTACATTTACATGTAAATGAAATTATGTAACATTTAGTTAAATCACATTCAGTTTCACATATTGTTTCAGAATCTGATACAGCTGTTTGTTTTAGAGCAGGCCCAAATAACTTACGCTCCACCAAGCAAAAACCACCAGCCTTGTTATTACAGCCTCTCTGAAGTGCTTGACAATCCCCCCCCTTTTTTTTAATTTCAAGTAAGTGAAATCCGAAGCACATCAATTTCCTGGTAACCTGTCAAAGATTGTTTTTTTCCAAGTTGTACATAGCCCAAATCACAGCCTTGTCATCTTTAGCCTAGTTCAAGCAGAACCACCGCTGGCTGCAGTATGAGCTGATTGCTTTAGATGCCAAACAAGCTGATGTACAGAGGCCATGCACTGAGTGCTAAAAAGAAGGCAATCCAGTGGGAGGGCAGATTCAAAGGAAACAACCAAAACTGAGGACTAAAAGTTGCAGAAACTGAAAAGCTTGAGGTCTCAGAGCTCCATCCCTGGCCTAGCTGCAAGCCATTAAGGAGGCCTTAGCCCTGAAATGGGCTTTAATCCTGAAAAGTCTGTCTGACAGCTGTTTTAAGGCTGTAGGCATTGATGCCAACATATCCTAGACCTGAGAAGGAGTTCAGCTTCATCCCTAGAATTCCTTCTTAGTCACTCTTAGTATATTAAGGAAAATTTGTCATGATGTCCTGCCTTGATATTGGTTCCAGGACTCATGGATTAGTTTTTCCTAGAGTCCGTTATACCCCTAATAACTATGTTTAATTTGAAGGCATCTATCTTCTTGTTCTCACTTTTTCTCAATGCTATATTCTACTACACAATTAAAGGTATTGTTCTAATCAATAAACCAAAGGAAAACCTTCTTATATGTTCTTGCACTTTCCATTAGTCATGTTGCATTACCTAACTAATCTCATATCTCTTTGCCTTTTCTGAAACCTTCCTGTTCATTACTCTTGAGAAGTCTTGTAGAATCTTAAATAAAACTTTGCTTATATATGTCAATAGTGCAATTTCACTCTTTGCACATATTCTTGTATCTCCATTCTAGGCAACACTATCACATTTATTGTTTGTTTGACATATCATACAAATTTAAAAAGTTTGTTTATTTTATTTATGTACCTGCCCATCATGACAGAAGTGGTTTGGCATTGCTGTCTTCTTCTTTTAAAGATAGCTTACCACATTTAAAAACCATACAATTTCTGATATAAAGTATAAACAGTAGGCATCTGAACAATCTAAACAAAGTGTTTAATCTGCATCATGTGCTTTCCTATTTGACAGCTGGCCTGTATATCACTTCCCAAATTCATTGATCTCCCCAACTATTATAATATTTAACTCCCCAACTATTCCATACTTAAACCTCAGGACTTAAACTTGAGCAGCATTTTTGTTGGACAGTATTAGGACTGCCTTATATGAGCAGAATTCACTTCCACTAGTGTAAACAAAAATCCCACTGATCTATGTATGTATGTTGTGCTTTAAAGAATGGCATAAGGCAAGTTGAATATTATGCTGTATTCAGAGCTATACTGCTATACTTTCCTTGAATCCAACTGACACAAAGTAATTTTGTGGGTCCCCCCTCAATGGCAAATTAATCCAGGAAAAGTGTAGCTAATCTGTTCAGAAGAACTGCATGTGACTAATGTAAAAGACCTCAGAGCAGCCAGTGACACAGCATGTCTTGAATGGGATCTCCTAAACAATGGGACTGGTAAACATATGCACATTTTAACACCCTCTTAACACTGAGGCAAGGCCTTGGCCTTTGTTGCTCGAACACAGAGGAATGATTCTGATGGTGGGAATTTCAGGCTCAAAAGCCGCCTTCTTTCAGATGTGATGCAGCTCACTTAGTGGCCTAGATGCAGAGTAAGAAAACGAAAGATAAAAACCTTCCTCTTAAAATACTCCATCACCATCTCTGTCTCACCCACACAGAGAGACACAGAAACAAAAACACATGCAAATACAATAATCTTCAACTTGATTCCTAACAAAAAGAAATTCAAAACCAAACAGAGAAGAAAATACTAGAGACCAAAGGAAGATACAATACAATACAATACATTATCACCTTATTAGTGGAAAGCTTATTAAGAAAACTCTCTCTGTTCCATAACTAGGAATCACACACCATTGTTGTTATTATTATTGATTTATTTTCAGGATAATATGATCCAAATATGACTTCCAAAGTTCTTGACAAGTAATATAAACCATCTCAAAATAAAAATGTAGTACATGTTAGGCTAAACCAACCAAAATTCTAGGGCCCTTCACACAACACAGTAGATGAAGGATGAAAGGAAAAACATCAAGTTGAAGAAGCTTCAGGCCCTCATGTCTTCTGCCTTTCCCCTCCATTTCTCATGGATCATTTTCTCAAAAGATCAGTGGGAAGCATTCAGTTAGCATAGGCTTGTGAGCTTTTCCCAAATGAAGGCAAATATATCAGCAGTGGGATCCTACCTGTTCCATTACTGGTTCGGTGACTGCGCGCACACACATACCTTAAACACACGCACAATTTTCCACACACCAGCTGAGGCTTGCAGTGCCAATCAGCTGAGAGGATAAAGAAGAGAAAAGCACAGGGGCAGGTGGGAGGGCTGATCCGGTAGCATACTACCACTGAAATATATGTGCCCCAGGATAATGTTGCAGGATCCAATCTGGGCTGGTCACCAGGACCAGAGCTTAGTTTCTGATCTTTCTGATTCGTACTGAAGTCCATCCACATGGAACCTGTCTCTCATCAGAATTTAACACATTCTGATGAGAGAGATGTTCTCTGAGGATGGGCTCTAGCATGCGTCTGAAAGCTTAAAAATTAAATCTCTGGTCCTGGTGACCAACCCAGATTGGACTTTGCAAGATTTTGCTTGTAATTCACTTTCTTTCTCCAAAGATCCTTCCCTTAGAAGAAGTGGTAGTAATGATAAGGATAGGCTAGAAATGAAACCATAGAGATGAAACCAATATTCTTTATGATGTCCTGTTTTTCTTCTCAGTTTTTAATAATTCTGAATTTATTGACTTTGCCTTAAGATATAAGTGCAAGTATGTATGTGCAAGTGTGTATGAGATTCCTTACAATTAACTATTATTAATACTACTGTGCTCTTCTGAAAAATGAATATTTTATATATTTAAAATTAACAGAAAAAATAGAATAACAATACTAAAATTTCTAAAATAAACCAAAAGTATGTCAGCTATGAAATGTATTAACATGTATATACTCAGAGCTTTCCAATTATTTTAAGACCAACCTAGTTGCAGTTGCTTTTCTTTGTGACTGAGGGCCCAGAAGCCGGAATAGGCAAGATTGAGCAGTTGCTCTAAATGGATCGAATTAGACCAGGTTTTCTCCCCAGATTCCAAAATCATGTAAGCATCACGCAAATATATTCTATTTGATTAATGTCCCCAATCATAGAAGAACATAGCAAAACAATTTAGTGCTAGGCACAGTGTTTCTTTAGAAATTACCGTGTAAATTATACACCAGGCGTGGTTTTTCTCAACCTTGGCAACTTTAAGATGGTGGACTTCAACTCCCAAAATTCCCCAGCCACCAGGGGGTAAGGAATTCTGTGAGTCAAAATCTACTCATCTTAAAGATGTCAAGATTGAGAAACACTAATTTAGGCTTACAATCCCAAGCACAGGAAGTTTCCTTAGATCAGGTTTTGGCATTTAATGTGGTACAGCCTTTGTACTGAGGTGTTGTACAGCTCATATCAAGCCACATAAATCTCTAAGCAGAATCTCAGATCTCACAGCCATAACTAATAAGCATTTTTGACAGTTCGTCGCAAAATCTGAGGATGCATAAACAAAAAAAGAAAAGCACCAAGTTAAAATGTTTTTGTCATTCCACAAGTTAAAAAGGCATAACCAAAGCTTAGCTAAAACCCAACCTGCCCAATTCACCATAGCATTTCAAACTATGGCCAGAGAAATCCCCCTGGGGAGTTAACAAGGCATAGTCCAAATTGTTACCTTGTGTTGTTTATTCTGCTAATCAGTAACTTCTGAAAATGAGTGCTCTATCTTAACTGTCAAGGTCATTCTTCCCTGTGTACATATCCAACATTATTCAATAAATCTAAACAAGATTTAAATGTGAAATGCTGTATTATAGCAACATTAGTCTGTGTTTTCCATTATCAGTATTCACAGATGCTTATACTTTGTGTATGGAGGACAGTCATCAGCAGCTTAGTGTCATTCAATGCTGAAAAAAGTAAGGTTCTACACTTAGGCAAGAAAAACAAAATGCACAGGTATAGTACAGGTGGTACCTTGCTCAAGAGTAGTAACTGCGAGAGAGATCTTGGAGTCCTAGTGGACAATCACTTAACTATGAGGCAGCCATGTGCCAAAAAAGCCAACACAGTTCTAGGCTGCTTTAACAGAGATCACGTGATTTGTTAATACCACTTAATAATGCCTTGGTAAGGCCACACTTCGAATACTGCATCCAGTTTTGGTTGCCACAATGTAAAAAAGATGTTGAGACTCTAGAAAGAGTGCAGAGAAGAGCAGCAAAGATGATTAGGGAACTGGAGGCTAAAACATATAAAGAACGGTTGCTGGAACTGGGTATGTCTAGTCTGATGAAAAGAAGGACTAGGGGTGACATGATAGCAATGTTCCAATATCTAAGGGGTTGCCACAAAGAAGAGGGGGTCAGCTTATTCTCCAATGCACCTGAAGGCAGGACAAGAAGCAATGGATGGAAACTAATCAAGGAGAGAAGCAATCTAGAACTAAGAAAAAATTTCCTGACAGTTAGAATAATTAATCAGTGTAAAAACTTGCTTCCAGAAGTTGTGAATGTTCCAACACTGGAAGTTTTTAAGAAGAGATTGGACAACCATTTGTCTGAAATGATATAGGATTTCCTGTCTGAGCAAGGGGTTGGATTAGAAGGTCCCTTCAAACTTTGTTATTCTGCTCTGTTCTATTCTATTCTATTCTATTCTATTCTATTCTATTCTATTCCTATTCCATTCCATTCCATTCCATTCTATTCTCCATATACAAATGCCTTTGCTCTGATTAAGCAAACAAAATAGTAACCTTGACAGTATATTAAATAACAGAATTTTAATGTCAGAAAGTGGTAGCAGGCCCCAAAACCAAGCCACATCAGGCCTGATTAGACTTTGATGCAAGCCTATCAGGAAACTTTACAACTCTAGCCTAGACTGAGAAGTTTTAAAAAAAGAAGACAGCAATGCCAAACCCATTCTGTCTTGCTGCCAAGAAAAGTAAATTGATGAATCTAGGAAATCACCAGGAGTTGAACTAGATTCAAAGGAGACATTGCTTAGTTTAATTCTGGTTTTGGAATTCAGCTAATTTGCATTAAAACTTCCCAGTCTGTTCACAATATCTGGTTCTTGGCTAGGCACATTCTGAGAAGAAAATGGATTTGAAAAAGATTCTGATTTTCACTAGCCACTATTCTCATGGTGGCTACTGTATTTTGTGATGGCTATCATGTTTCTCCTGATATGCTTTGGACCATCAATGTCGGGATTCTTTTCATTAGCTGGCAGCTGTGCCCATAAGTTAGAATGGATAGTGCACCTTTTTGGATAGTGTGTGTGTGTGTGTGTGTGTGTAGTATAATGTATAATATATAGTATAATGTATAATGTATATAGTTTTTCATTTGTCCTATTCCTGACCTTTTAATTGAAGACAATTAAACCTGTGTTCTACAATTAAACTATGATGCTGCCTTTAAAAGAGAATCTATCAAATAATATAACAGCTCTGCCAAATGGCTTTCTCTTTGCTTGCCTTCCTGTCAATTCAGTTGTACTATGGATGGCATTTTACTTTTTAGATATAACAATTGCCCTCCATAACAAAGTGACGCCATTTCCTCTCAAAGGAAACATGAGAGGAAGGAAGGTTATTCACAAACAAATCTCCATTCAGGAAAACAGAACAGATCATAATTGGATCTCTTTTTTCAGCACATGGGTGAGGCTAGGGTAGTCTTCCTGTTCAAATAGTTCATCTTTTATCACAATCCTATTTCAACATCATTAAATGTTTGCATGGTTTCTAGTTCATTTGTAGCTATTCTCTTCCAAGAATGCAGATGTACTCCATTTTCCTGTTGCTGTGGAACACAGCCGAAATAGCAAACAAAGTTACATAAATGGCCATCTGTGCTTTGAAAACTGCTGACGCATATGATTGCTGCATGAAAATGTTGACCAGATAATAAAATCAGGCAATTAATATTTTTGACACTTTTTTCTTAAAAAGCAAGGCAAGTTCTACAAGTTGTGCCTTCACAGAAAAATATTCAGAAGGCAACATGCAGTACTTATACTGAAAATGAATCTGGTGTAGTGGTTAAGGCATCAGGCTAGAAACCAAGAGATCCTAAATTCTAGTCCTGCCTTAGGCACAAAGCCAGCTGGGTGACTTTTGGCCAGCCCCTATCAGTCTCAGCCCTAGGAAGAAGAAGGCACTAGCAAGAGACTTCTGAAATTCTTGCCAAGAAAACTGCAGGGACTAATCCAGGCAGTTGCTAGGAGTCAACACTGACTTGAAGGAACACACACACACACACACACACACACACACACACCAAATCACCCATTCTTATGCTAAACAGGACATTTGGACATTTACTCAGTGATAAAATCTAAGGATGATCTCCAGAAAGTTGCTCGTATTCCAGCTGGGTAAACAAGCACTTGATTTAACAAGGATACTGGTATGGATAGTATCCTTAAGATCCGTATGTGATGAGATGAACCTTCTTTCCATGATCTGAAATACTCTCAAATTCCTAGCAAGCAAGGTTGGAAAATCTTTTATAAAATAATACTTTACCAAAAAAAATATGTTTATTTGCCAGTGTGCAAAATTTAAAGCATTCCTCCATAAATGAGAAATTATAAAGCACGACAAAAAAAAATCCCAACTATTATTCAGTCCAGTCTGAACTAAAGTCGAAGATCTGGAGAATTAAACTTCAGTCTCTTAGATAAGTAAAATCTAATTTATTGTAAAGTCAACTTTTTAATCTATCTTTTTCTAGTCAAAAATGTAAAAGCCCTAGTGCCTCAAAATCTTAGAAAAGACACACTACCTAAACATAAATCAAATCCATTCAAATACATGTCTCTCCTTTTACAAACACTTTCCAGTTTTTTGTGGCATTTGTTCTTTGTTACATTAAGCAGATGTTCTGTTTGACTTCACTGGACTGGAGACTCAGATTTCACCCCCCTAGCTACGTTGTCCCATGTACAAATATTTAAAGTATGAGTGATGTCAAGTCCTGCGAGGCTGGGTAAGTTGTGTACATACATGCAAACCTCTCACTGGGTCTTTCTATTTTGAGGTTAAATCAAGTCAAGTCAATCAGCAGCTCAATAAAAATGATGGAGCCCAAAAGGCACCTTCAAATCAGCTATCTCAGGTTCAGAATAAATATTTTGCCACTTTCAAAGAATTCAGAGAACATAATCCTTCACTGTGACCATCCATTAACCCAGCACAATGCAGCTGCTAGAAATGAAAGCTCTTTACAGAACACACTATACTTTTTTCCCCCTCTTTCTCCTTCAGCAAAATGGCTGTTTGTTCATGAAAGGCACGGAGCATCTGAAACCGATTATTCCCTGAAACATCCTGGATTGCTGAGACAGCAAAAACATGACCCTGGAAACTTTCCTGGAGGGGATGTGTATGGTGCATTAATTAGCCAATCCACACAATATGGTTTATATCAACAATGGGTACATTTAAATATCCCCGTTCTCTGCTTAACATTGCGGGTGTCAGTATCAGGACACAAATCAAATGTAGGCTTAGAAACAACATAAAGAAATGTGTTATGTGAAAGTCAGGCTGAACAAAAAGCTGATCTGAAATAGAAGTAAATAGGGATGGGTGGGAAAAATTATTTAGCTTACACGGGATGCAGACACACCAAATATGCATTCCTGGATATTATAAGAATGCCAGAAAGTAATTGTACATTAAGTAATTGTACAACATCCCAAATGTTGCAATGCCATTTACAACTTAACTATCTCTCTCTCTCTCTCTCTCTCTCTCTCTCTCTCTCTCTCTGTATATATATATGTGTGTGTGTGTGTTTTCATAGATTTTCACAGGTAAAGGTATGTAGGTCATGGTGTATTCGGGTCTTGTCCCGTGTAAGATTGAGAATACCTTGGCGACGTTTTGACGAGATCCCACTCGCCATCTTCAGGCTGGTGTCTTCAGCTTTGTGCTTCTGCCAGCAAAGCGTGATCTGAACTGCCTTCTCTCTATAAATACTGGAGGGGAGGTGTGGTGTGCTGGCTCTGCTGTAAGCGGGTTGGTTGGCTGTGTTTTTGGCTGTGTTGTCGCTTCTTGATTGGTTGATGGAATTGGTGTTTGCTGATTGGTTGGCTTTTTTGTAAGAGCCTGTGTGGCTGAGGTAGTGGCTGTGTGTCCTTCAGCCTTTTGTGTTTTAGCTACCAGGGTAGTGGGCTGTGTGATGACCTTCTGAGTTTTATTGTTGTGACATCCTGGGTCTTGTGCTGTTATCTCCTGGGTCGTTGTCTGTGTTGCAACCGCCTGAGGTTTTATGTTGTAATCTCCTGAGTTCCATGATGTAGTATCTTGGATGGAAGGCTGTGATGTGACATTCGGCCTTGGTTTGGCTCGAGTTTGAGGTCTGGCTATGTGTTTATAGCGTGTGTCAGTTTGCTTAGTTTGGGGGTCAGAGGGGGGTGTAGCAGCTGGAGTTGCAGCTATGGTCTGGTTTCTGGACGGTGGTTGCCTTTTGTCTGTGGGGTGGGCTTGGGTTTGAGTCTGGTGAGGGAGGTTGGTGGTGGCATCATGTGTTATTTTGGGTCCGGTGTTGGTTTTCGTGGCTGGGACTCGTTTGTTGATGAGGGCTAGTTTCCAGATGTCTGGTAGGTGGGAAGTATCATCCCGTTTATTCATGTTATGGGGGTGTTTCTCTATTTCGATGGCTTCCCTAATTATTCTCTTGTTGAAGTGTTCAGTGTTGGAGATAAGTTTGGATCCCTCAAAATCAATTTCATGTCCTGTGGCTTTAAGGTGCTGGAAAAGGGAGGAAGTTTTTTCTTCTTTTCTGACTGCTTTCTTGTGTTCTGCGATGCAAGCATTTATTCTCCTGTTGGTTTGTCCAATGTATGTGGCTGGGCAAATTTTGCATGGTATTTCATAAACTCCTTGGTTTTCTAGCTGGATCTTGTCTTTGGGGTTTCTTAAGATGTTGGCTATTTTTTGGTCAGTGCCAAAGGCTGTCCTGATATTGTGTTTGTGGAGAATTTTGCTGATTTTATCGGTGGTGCCTTTGATGTAAGGGAGGAGGGCGATGCCATTGTCCTGTTCTGTGTCTTGGTTTTTGTGGGGAGTCTCCCTTAGGATTAGGTTGGTGATTGTGCTTCTTTGGAATCCATTGGACATTAATACGTTAGTGAGGGTGTGTAATTCTGTTCTCAAGTGGTCTTTGTCAGCTAGGCGTTTGGTTCTGGAGATGAGGGTCTTGGCTACGGAGTTGATCTGTGCAGGGTGGTGATGGGATTGTGCATTTAAGTAGCGGTTGGTGTGTGACTTCTTCTGGTAGATGGTGTGTCCTAGGGAGCCATTGGTTTTTTTGTAAATTAGGACGTCCATGAACGGAAGTTGGTTGTTGGTTTCTGTTTCCATGGTAAATTGTATTTTGGGGTGTAGGCTGTTGAGATGTGTGAGGAAGTTGTCCAGTTTTTCTTTCCCATGTGGCCAAATTACGAAAGTGTCATCTACATATCTAAGCCAGAGTTTGGGTTTGTATTCAGATTTGTCTAGAGCATTGGTTTCAAAATGTTCCATGTATAGGTTAGCGATGACGGGTGAGAGGGGTGATCCCATAGGTGCTCCTTCTATCTGTTTATATCTTTGTCCATTGTGGATGAAGTATGTGTTGGAAAGGCAATGGTTGGTCAGATCTAGGATGTGCTTAGGGGTTGTATTTGTTTTGGATAGCTGTCAAGGCTTCTTTAATAGGTACTTGGGTGAAGAGGGATATGACATCGAAGCTCACAAGTAGGTCGCTGGGTTGTAGGCTTTGTTTCTTTGTTGTTTCTATGAAGTGGAAAGAGTTTTGTACGTGTGAGGTGATGAATTCTGTGTAGGGCTGGAGTTGTTTGGCGAGAAATTTGGCAAGGTTCTGTAGAAGTGAGCCTATGGAACTGACTATGGGTCTGAGTGGTGTTCCTTCTTTGTATATCTTGGGGAGGCCATAGAGCTTAGGGCATCTAGATGATTTTTCTCTGGGGATGATTCTTTGTTGGATCTCTTCACTGATGGGTGAGGCTTTTATTTTGGATTTGGTGGTTTTCTCCAGGTGGGGTCTGTGTTTAGAGGTTTGTAAGCGGGGTCTTGGAGTAGGTTGGATAGTTTGGATTGGTAGTCAGATGTGTTCATCATGACTGTGGCGTTGCCTTTGTCTGCTGGTAGGATGATTATGTTGTTGTCTTTCCTCAAGTTGCTGAGTGCTTTTTGTTCTTCTTTGCGTAAGTTGCTTCTGGGTGGACTGCTGGAGCAGAGGACATTGGTGATTTCAAGTCTGATTTTATTGGCTGTATCTGGGTTAATTTTGGTTAGGCTAGCTTCAACTCCACATATGATGTTTTCAGTGGGGATGCGTTTGGGGGCGACAGCAAAGTTGAATCCTTTGTTAAGGACATTGGTTTCTGCCATGGTGAGGGTTCTGTCTGATATGTTGTGTACTGTTCGTTTCATGCATTGTTGTGGGGAGGGGGTTGGGCTTCTGGCGTTTCTCTAGTCTGTGGAGTTTGTTGGTGTGTGTGTGTCTGTCTTGTGAAAGGTTTCTGTTTCGGCTCTCCAGAGGGCTACTTGTTTGGATTTGTCCCAGAGTGCTGGGTGGATTTTGTTACTGAGTTTGAGGTGGAGGGTGAGTAGGTCCCTGTTGGTTTGGTCTAGTAGGAATCTTTTCCTGTGGAGTTCATTTCTGATTAGAGCTAATTCAGTTCTTTTCAGGATCCTTTCAGTGGCTGAGGTTTTAGTGTGGAATTTTCCACCTCAAACTCAAAAACCAAGACACAGAACAGGACAATGGCATCACAAAACTCAGGAGAATACAACACAAAACATCAGGAGGTTGCAACACAGACAACGACCCAGGAGATTACAGCACCACACCCAGGATGTCACAACAATAGAACTCAGAAGGTCATCACACAGCCCATTACCCAGGTCATTACAACACAAAAGGCTGAGAGACACACAGCCAGCACCTCAGCCACACAGGGTCTCAGGAAAAAGCCATCCAATCTGCATACATCAACTCCATCAACCAATCAAGAAGTAACAACACAGCCAACTCTAGAGTTTAAAAGGGAAAAACAGCCACTATCACACACTTCTCCCAGAAGAACGAAGCTGAAGACACCAGCCTGAAGATGACGGATGAGATTTCGTCAAAATGTTGCCAAGGTATTCTCAATCTTACAAGGTATGTAGGTCTTGATGTATTTGGGTCTTGTCCCGTGTAAGATTGAGAATACCTTGGCAACGTTTCGATGAGATCCCACTCGCCATCTTCAGGCTGGTGCTTTCGGCTTCATGGCATTCGCTGGCACAAGCACGAAGCTGAAAGCACCAGCCTGAAGATGACGAGTGGGATCTCGTTGAAACATCTCCAAGGTATTCTCAATCTTACACGGGACAAGACCCGAATACACCAAGACCTACACACACACACACACACACACACACACACACACACATGAGGGGGGGAGAGAGAAAGAGAGAGAGGGGGAGATTTATTGTTATTATACCAGAAAAAGATGGGGATAAATGAGAAACTGTGGAGAGGATTATTTGATTGCATTTTTAGCAGTATTATAAGACAGCATGCTAATCACCAAGTAGCACAATCTTGGGAGATGTGATGTTATTAGCACAAGCTTGGGAGATGTGATGAAAGTTAGCTAGGAAAGGAAAGCAGAAATGAGAATACAATTGGGAGCCAATTTACTATTCACTACCAGTCCCAATTTTGTAGTATGTTTCTTTTGGTTTTGAACACAAATGGCATATACTGAGAACTGGCTCTTCAAAACAAAACACATAGTCATGCTAAACTTTGTTTAATGTATTTCAGCTTAGCAAACATGCCTAGAAATGTCTTGAAAGACAGCTTGTCAGGCTCAAGTTCTACTTCCCTAACATGTATTTTCTGCATAACATGAATTTGAGTTTCATTTTCATGGGAGAGTTAACAAAGAGGAAGGAACTATATAATAAAGCAGGAACTGGCTAATAAGACATATTGGTGAATGAAAAGGTCTTCATCTATCGATACTGCTTAAAAACAACAATTAATTCTGAAAAAGCTGTGTCTCCTGCATCCAATACTCATTAATGGACAGTATGTATGTATGAACCTGTCTAGAAGAGAGAGACTGAAAAGAAGAAGAACTCTCAGGAATTCTGTATTTCTTTCCATAATGCTACTGAATAAGAGTTATCACAGTTGCATTTATGATTTGTATCCTTCAACACAAATATGCCTGGTTTTTTTTAATCCTGAGTCACCAAGTGTTACACTAATGATAAAGAGTTAGCAAGTCCTCTGCTATTTCCTTAAACTATTCAATATTTGTATGGGTTCCAGATTGGTCACCAGGGTACAGGGTGTCCAGATGCACAAGGTATTTTAAGGAAGCACAGTTGTGGGTTAATTCCTGCCTCTTACCTACCATGCCTGCTTCCTCTGGGAGATCTTGTATGCCATAAACAAAAAAGACGGATGCTAGAAACATATTTGCCTGTGTAGCATAAATAAAGGAAGTACAAGATCAGTTTTGATGAGAAGTAAAAACACAGGGCAAAATGTGTGTGTGTATTGGAGGGAAGGAGAGAGAGAGATGCTCCATTATGTTTCATTAGTTGTGAGTAAAAGTTGTATGAAAGCAATTTGCTCTCCTAGAGGTTTCAGCCTTCTCTATCTCTCCTTCTCTTCCGCCTTCGTCTCATACAGTTTCCAAGAACTGATTTATTTAAATCCTTGACATTAGTGATGACAATATTTTATACAGATCTTTATAGGAGTCTTCCTGTCCAATTTTTTTTCTAATTAAGTTGGAAGATCATGAGGAATTTGGGAAACAAAAAATGCCTGCCAAGATAATCATTCCCATTTAAAATCTTGCTTTTCATGTGGAAAGCACCATTCCTCTTCCTTTTTAGTCATCTTAAAATATTCTGAACAAAACTGGTATGTTTTTATGAGAATGTCCAAAGCTGCCCGTTAATCAAGAGAGAAACTTTCTGCAAAAGAGCTAATGAAATCATATGAAACAATAAATTGTTTATCTGTTTTTTATAACACTGAGTCAAATTTCTAAGAGAAAGGTGCCTTTTTATTTCTGAGTTTATGTTATTTTCTGGGTTTTGTGCTTACGTCTTTGTGCTTACGTCTTTGTGAAGTAGCAGATTATGCTGTTGTTGAAATTATTGGTATTTCATATTATGCATCTCTTCACCCATGTGTAATCTCCATTGGTTGTCCACATGGCACAGTCTGAAAAAAAGGAGACACTTTGATACTGTTTCTTTGGGACTGAATTGTGTTGTAGGTAATAATGGTAAAATAACACATTAAAGGCAGGCTTCTATGACAAAATTGATAATTACCAACAACTGAAAATGTATAATTTATTTATATCAATGTACCAAGAAAAAAATAACTTTTAATTCATGTAAAATTTGAGGTATATTGCATGCCATGAAAAAATGCATAAAAGTTCTGTTTTCAAATCATATGTACAAAATGAGACTGAGATGGTTGAAAAATTTGTATATAGCTTATCATTTTCTCTAAAATACATAACTTATATATAAACAAAGGTTTAAAGCCTCATTATTCAGGCCTGGTCAAGAAAAGATATTAAAAGCTGCTAAAAACACCATATACACTCTAGTCTTGATAAAATAAGCCAACTTCATAAACTTTGTTTTTGGTTTTAAAAATATTGATGATTATTCCTTTTAAGTAATGGTATTAAAATTGAAAGAAAGAGTTAAGTCTGTGAAGCAGTTTCTGGGAGAACATGAAGAGAAGATTATAAGAAATTTATGGGACATTATTTGAAAGGTTTAAAGTTTTTTTTGATATGATGTTATTTCTGATAGCTCTTAGTGAAATTTTTCTGTATTACTTTTGAATGATTTGTTTATAGATATGAGCCAAGACATGGGAAGAAGAGTGTTTTTGTTGTATTTTTAGAGAAAAGGATAAATTACTGTGTAAAGAAAAAATTGTAACCAACCCAAGAGTCTTATGAATCTTTGCTCAAAGATCAAATTGGTTTGGATATAACAAACAATCAATTGCAAGAAAGTATGTTTAGACACATGAATATGTCCATAGAATACTATTGATATATGCCAAAAAGTAGAAGGCATTCATTCACAACTGAAATGAACCAGTAGCAAGCAAAACACTTGGGAACAGGGGATATTGTACACAAACAATTGGTATAAATACCTGTTAACAGGATTCATTATATGGGCAGCATATAATGGGTATAACTACATGGCTAAATGGATAAAACTAGAACAATTGTTTCAAGATGTTAAGTTTGCATGAAGAGTCAGACGTGAAGAGCTTCAGTGAAGAGCTTATTAAGTGACTACAGCTCGAATGGACCTGACTTGGCTGGGCTACGGCTGCTTCTTATAGCCAGCAGTCGTAGTTGCCAGCCAATCAGAGTGTAGGTTTTCCCGCACTATTTAAACCAATCCTATTTGACATTTTACAAGAACAATTCAAACTAAACCAATGACATTCAAACCTACATACATAACACCCCTCCCCACTAGGTTCAGTCCATACCAAACCCCAACCTATCTAATGTATTCTTTTAAATAGGTGGGGCTCTTGCGTGTACGTTGAGACCTTCATGGTTCAGAAGTTTTAACATTCTCACCCAGTGAGAGAAGAAATGTGTCTGCTGACATTTCCCCACTGGGACTTCCTGTGAAGGAAGACTCTGTTTGATTGTTAGAATCTGGTCTCTCCTCCCAACCCATCTCCAACCCAATGTCAGCACCCAAGTCAGGTAGTGATGTACAATCTTCCACTTCTAAGGATGGATTTTGGCACTGTGACAGGTTTTGGAATGGTTCCTGTCATAATGGCTCATTACACATGGGGTTGATTCTTGCTTGCTGATTTTCCTCCTGTTCCTCCCCTTCCCCCCTAGAATTGACATCAGGTGAGGGAACTAGAGGGGAACAAGTGCGATGTTCCTGAGAGAACCTGGATCTAAGTTGATCAATGTGCCTGCTCCAGAGGAGTCCATCCTCTGTTTGCACCCTGTAAGAATGAGGGCCTGTGATCTGAGCTATCTCAGCAGGAATCCACAAAGGTTCACCTATAAGGTTCTTAGCATAAACAGAATCACCCACACTGAATGTGCGAACTTTGGAAGTGGAATCTAGTGGTGCGTTGGGTGCGTAAGTGGGATGAAGGCGGTCAAGGGAAGACCTAAGTTTCCTACCCATCAACAACTCTGCTGGGGATAAGTTATTAGATGGGTTAGGAGTGATGTGCTGAACACTAAGAAGTTTTTCAATTTTCTCAGTGATGTCCCCAGGACCCAGTTGCTGAAGCTTCTCCTTGGTAAAACGTACCATGCATTCAGCCCGCCATTAGCGAAGGGTGCCCAGGGGCAGTAAGGGCATGTCTGATACCCTGTTGTGCTAAATAGGATTCAAAAAGGTTGGATGTAAATTGAGGGCCATTGTCAGAGACAAGAACATCAGGTAACCTGTGGGTTACAAAAAGTTTTTTGAGCTGTTTGATGACAGCATCAGTTGTGGTGGATGCCATGGGGATTACCTCTAGCCATTTGGAATATGCATCTACTATAATAAGAAAGGTGTGCCCTCTGGTAGGGCCAGCAAAATCAATGTGAATCCTGGACCACTGGCCCCTAGGACATTCCCATTCCTGTGTGGCGGTGAGAGGTGGTGCAGGCCTGACAACCTGACAGTTGGGACAAGATGCAACCCAGTTTTCAACCATTTTGTCAATACCTGGCCACCATACATAACTCCTGGCCAATCCCTTCATCCTTACAATAACAGGATGACCCTCATGTAACATTTCCAAAACCTCTCTTTGCAGTTTTGCAGGAATAACCACCCTGTTACCCCACAAAATACATCCTCTTAATACAGATAATTCAATTTGCCTGGACTTAAAAGGTTGGGCAAGGTGAGGTAGATCTTGAAGAGGCCAACCTTTCTTAATCCAGCCTATAACAGGAGCCAACACAGTGTCTTTGGCAGTCTCTCTGGCAATTTCAGTAGCATGAACTGGAAGCTTGGCAACAATTTCTAGGAAAAAGGTGTGTGTTTTAGGTTCAAAGTCCTCCTTGTGGCAAGGCAGTGGGCAACGACTCAGTGCATCAGCATGTCCAATGTCCTTGCCAGGCTTGTGGATAAGGTTGTATGAATAAGCAGCAAGAAATTCAGTCCACCTCAGCATTCTTGGTGACAGGATAGTAGGTGTAGGTTTACCTCCTGCCACAATGCCTAACAAAGTTTTATGATCTGTAACAATGGTAAATGTTCTCCCATACAGATATTCATGAAATTTCCTAACAGCTGCAACAATTGCCAATGCCTCCTTGTCCAATTGGCTGTAATTCTCTCTGCTTTGGTCAAAGTGCGAGTAAAATGCAATAGGGGTTTCTCTCCCACTGGGAAGCCTGTGGCTCCCCCCCACTCCAAAAGGGGATGCATCACAAGTCAGTACAACAGGCAAATTCTCAGAGAACTGTATCAGTACAGCATCAGATGTGATTAGTCTTTTAATACTGTTAAATGCTGATTGTTCCTTCCTGCCCCAGACCCAAACAGACTTTTTATCAAGTAATCTGTGCAATGGTTCAGCAATGGTTGCCTTCTGAGATAGGAACATGTGATAAAAGTTAATGAGTCCAAGGAAAGCTTGCAAATCTGTTTTGCATTTAGGTCTAGGGGCTTCTTTGATTGCTTTAACCTTGGCATCTGTAGGGTGGAGGCCATGCTTGTCAATCATGTAACCCAGGAACTCAACCTTGTCAGTTTTAAGAGTGCATTTTTCTTCCTTGACTCTTAACCCCGCTTTCCTGAATCTGGTAAGGACTTCTCTGAGTCTTTCTTGTAACTGAATGTCATTTTCAGCAGAGATTAACACATCATCAAAGTAAGGCACTACCCCTGGCAGTCCTTGGAGCATCCTTTCCATAAGGCTTTGAAAGATGCCTGGTGCCACGCTTACTCCAAATTGTAACCTTTTACATTTGAAGGCACCTCTATGAGTCACAATGGTTTGGGCCTCTGCAGTGGCATCATCAATTGTTAGTTGTTGATATGCCTGGGCCAGATCCAATTTGGCAAAGACTGTACCCCTGCCAAGTGAATGTAACAGATGATGCACCACTGGAACTGGATATGTGCTCTGCTGCAGCGCATGGTTCAGTTCGGCTTGTCTGTTTTTGTATGGCTGGTATTCATCCCCTTGGACTGCCTCTGGCCATCCCCTCCACACCCAGTTTGAAATCCGCACCATGACTTTGTCAAGGCTTGTGAGTCTCGCGATCTCCAATGACATCATCAATCCGGGCATTATGCTTTCTACGAGCAATGCTGTAGTGGATGGCGCTGGGTCTCTGGCTGAATCTGGAAGGGGGCAACAGCTGAGGGCGTCAGCATGAGCAATGTCTTTTCCTGGCTTGTGGATTATACAATAACTGTAGGCTGCCAGGAACACTGTTCATCTTAACATCCTGGGTGACAGGATGTTCGGTGTGGGTTTGTCGCCGGCAAGGATGCCCAGTAAGGGTTTATGGTCAGTGATGAGGTCTAAACACCTCCATATAGATATTCGTGGAAGCACTTGACCCCTGTGACTGTGGCAAGCGCTTCCTTCTCTATCTGGCTGTAATTTCTCTGTGTCTTTGATAGTGTTTTGGAGAAATATGCCATGGGGGCTTCTGTCCCATTGGGTAATTTGTGGCTGAGGACCGCTCCGATGCCATATGGGGAGGCGTCGTATGTTAACATCAGGGGTAGTGTCTCGCTATATTGGATGAGGACGCTGTTTGATGTTAGGATGTTTTTTATTTTTGTAAATGTGTCGGCCTCACATTGTCCCCAAGTCCAGCTTGCCACCTTATCGAGCAGTCTGCAATGGTTGCTTTCTGTGGCAGAAAGACATTATAAAAATTAAGCAATCCTAGGAATGCTTGCAGCTCCGCCTTGTTTTGTGGTGTGGGGGCTTCCTGTATTGCCTTAAGCTTTCCATTCGTGGGTCGGATGCCTGGGATGTCAATTAGGAACCCCAGGAACTCCACTTGTGGGACTGCTATGTGACATTTGCTCCTTTTTAACTTCAGCCCTACTTCCTGAAATCTTCCCAGGACTGCCCTTAGCCACTCCATTAGTTGACCCCTGCTACTGGCTGAGATGATTACATCATCGAAGTAGGGTATGACCCCTGATATATTGTGAAGGAGCCATTCCATGATGGTCTGGAACAGGCCCGGGGCTATGCTTACTCCGAATTGAAGTCTCTTGCACTTGAATGCCCCCCGATGCGTGACAATGGTCTGTGCCTCATCAGTTACCTCATCTACTGGCAGCTGCTGATAGGCCTGGGCCAAGTCTAATTTAGTAAATATAGTCCCTTGGCCCAGGGAGTGCAGGAGGTGCTGGACTATGGGCACTGGGTAGGTGCTTTGCTGGAGGGCCTTGTTCAGGGTCATTTTATAGTCAGCACAGATTCGTATAGACCCATCTGGTTTTACTAGGATGACGATTGGGGTCTCCCATTTGGCAAGGTCCACTGGTTCTAGAACCCCTTGTGCTATTAGCTTATCTAGTTGCTCTTCAACCTTAGGGCAGAGGGCGAACAGAACTCACCGTGGTTTGAGGCGGACCAGAGCAACATTTGGGTCTAGATTGAATGATATGGGGGTCCCCGTATACTTGCCCAGCTGGTTGTTGAAAAGGTCGCTGAATTCCTGCTCCAACTCTGTGATGTCTGCTGCCAGGCTGGGGGTGGTGGTCCCTGTTGTGTGGATGCCGGTAATGCTTATTTGGAGTGGTTGGAACAATTCTCTTCCAAGCATGCTGGGTAGGTCCTGGTCTACTATTGTGATTGGTAGATTACCCCAGAAGTTGCCATATTCCATGTGGGCTGTCTTCTTTCCCAGAACTGGAATGCAGCAGCCCTGGTAGTCTCTCAAGGTGATAGTCTGTGGCTCCAACTGGTCATGCCTCTGTTTGGGTTGGAGTCTCTTAAGGGTGTCCCACAATATTATAGATATGTAGGAACCCAAGTCCACCTCCATGTGGCAAGACTTGCCCTCAACTGTGACTGTAGCCATTATCTTGTTGGATTTGAAAACATTGGTGTGTCTCACCCCAGTTTGTGCATAGCCCATGAAGGTGAAGTGGGCTTCTTCTTCCCTGGTGTCTTCCCTCTTTTTGAATTTCCTGCCAAAGTTCTTGCACTCTTCCCTTTGGTAGCCATTTTGTTTCACAGCAGATGCTACTTGCCTGCCCTGCTTGACAGTTGGTTGTGCTGCACAGCATACTTCTGCGATGTGGCCTCTGCGCTTACATCATTGGCACACAGTGTCTCAGAATCGACATGCCTTGCAGTGGCAATTTCCGTCGCAGCCTCCGCACTCCCTGTTTCCAGGTTTTCCACCTGGCCTACCGGGTTTCAGCTTATGTACCTCTCCGTCATCATCATCGCTGGTCTCAGAATCAGATTCACGTGGTTGTGGGTGGCAATCGGGCACTGTTGTGTGGACCTTTCTGGTCCCTCGGATCCATGCTGCTGAATTTTCAGACAATTCTGTGGCTCTTGCTTCATCAACAGCTTCTTTGAACAAAACTTCCTCGCAGGGCAGAAGTTTCTTTTGCAGTGTGGGGTCCTTTGTCCCCAGGATGATCCAGTCTCGGATCATTCCTTCGGTGTTGGGGAACTGCAGTTCTTTGTGATTCTCCTCAGGTCTGCCACAAACGTGTTGATCGTCTCCCCCTCTTTCTGACTCCGCATGTAAAAATCATAGCGGCTGGCCAGCTAGGAGGGAGAGGGGCTGTAATGTCCCCTGAGTGCGTGCTGTAGCTCGTCCCAGGAAACAGTCTGTAAATCATCCACGACCAAAGTGTCAGCCATTTTGTAGATCTCGATGTCACAGTATGTTAAAAATAGTGCCTACTTCTGTGCATCGGGGGTGGCTTGGAGTCCATTGACCTCCAAGTGCACGTTGAAACGGCCCATGTAGGGTGACCACTTTTCTTTCGCTGGATTGTAAGGAATGGCCATCGGGCGGTGAGCCAGGCTTCTTGCGCATTGTGCCATATCGATTGGGATGTCGTGCTCGTCTCGCAGTCAGTAGAAATGGCATCCGAATCCCCACGATGTGTCTTTTGTTCTCTCTGCAGTTCAGGATCCCACCCTCGTCACCAGTGTTAAGAGGGTCCACACGAACGGAGTGGCAGGACACATCAGGAATGGTAAACAGTCTTTATTGCATTTTAAAACAAGCTGCTCAGCCGCGGCAGGTGCTGGATTTTAAGCCGGCGCTGTCCAAAGCTTCAGCCACTGACAGTACTTCATTTTTCCCACCGGTGGCTGAGCCAATGAGTGGAGTCTGTTAACCAACTCCACTCCTTGGCCATATTTGGTCATATTCAACACTATAGTCCAGGGATCTTCAATCTTGACAGCTTTAAGATTTGTGGACTTCCCAGAATTCCTCCTCCAGTCATGTTAGCTCAGGAATTCTGGGCGTTGAAGTCCACAAGTCTTAAACTTGCCAAGTTTGAAGACCCTTGCTATAGTCAATCTGCAAATGGGTCAATATTGCAAGGGGCCCTTTATTTCCTTTCTCAGAACATAAATGTGGCTTAATACATCATCAGAAGGCCATTTGATTAACCAGAATAAAGTATCTGCATCAGTGAAATTATATTGGCCTCTTTGTTCTTTAGAAGGTTTGATAGTCTGAAATTCTAAATGTATTCTGTACGTGCTGCACAAACAAAACATTCCTACCCCATTTCCACTTCTCTTCTATAAAAACTGATCTCATTCATTCCCAAGAATGCCTTTCACTACTTCATTTGATTGGAAAATCCAGAGTTTACTTTGCCAGACTTTAGTTTGTATTCTTCCAGCTGGCAGTAACATTATGATTCGATATGGTTTATCAGACTAATTGCCACACAAGAATAGAGCTCAGTATTCTAAGGCTATTGTTGGCAGAGATATCCCATTATGCTGGATGCTGTTGGTCTTGGCTAAGCCCTAGACCATGTAAGAAAGACCACCCAGTGTCATGGCTGGATTCCTGCTCTCCAGGCATTTGTAGTTATCTCCTGCATTTGCCTCTCCAAATACATAGGGCAGTCCAGTTGCTGGTTTTAAGGGATGCAATGAGAGAGGAGTTATATAACTAACTGGATCCGACAAAGGATCCATCTGGTTAACTTCCTGTTCCCCAAGTTGGCCAGGTACATGAATCTGAAGGATTCCAACTAGGGTATTAAAAAAAAACTCCAGGTTTTTTTTTGTGACAAACATCATTATATTGCCTAGGGCAGGTACTATTTTATGGGATGAAGTCCATATTGTCTAGTACACAAATCTCCCTTAAATACTTCACCGCTGCTATGTCCAACTGTCAAATACAGTTGACTTGAGGATCAGATTTGGCATCCGGGCTCCCAGCTGACTTTTCCTGTCACAGACTGTGATAAAATACTTACCATTTCAGTCAGGAGGTATCTATCTTCCTCTGCATCATTTCTTTTGCAAATACAAAGAATGTGCAATGATCTTCCTTCCCCAGGGGAAGTGGGTGGTGGGGGGAGAGAATAGAGAGACAGAATGTGTTTTGTCTTTCTTCTCTAAGTCATTTGCTTCACCAGGAACTCACCAGACAGTGTATAGCATAACATAACAAAACAAAAAGCACATTTATTATGAAAACATTTGATGATAGGAAATTAGATGATATCTGTCCACATCTTGAGGATCATAGTCATTGACTGTTCCTGACAAAGCCTCCTTACCCTTCTAAAGAATACTGAAATGCAGCTTCCTGCCAGAAAGCAACAGTGATCAAAAGACATAAACAATAAGGCCTTTTTCAGCTAATTATTGTGTTTATACACTTTTCTAAGGAGCTTAATTAAAGAAAATGAGCTATAACTATTAACAGGGTTTTTTTAATGGATCAGTTGCCACTCTTCTACAAATTTAGAACGTTTGTTTAGCAAAGGTTTTCATTTTTCACATTTTTAACAATAATACGTCCAGGTTACCATTTTTCTTTTTCTTTTCAAATTAAAAGAAACAAAATACCTTTACAAAAATAATTTTACAAAAGAAAAATTCACAAAAATGTAGATAGTATTGGATTTTCACATATATTTGTGATCCACATTAAAAGAAAACTATAAACCCCAGATATGTGAATATTCTGTGATAGTTCAGATATTTGCTGCACTATAATTCATCATTAGTCATGCTGATTTCTGGTGATAGTGGTGCAAGCTGCAGTTCAGCAACACCTGGCAACCAACAGAGAGAGAGGGGGGGGAGGGAGGGAGGGAGGGAGGGAGGGAGAGAGAGAGTCTCTGTTCCTTCTGTAGACATTAAATAACAGGAACCTTTCCACCAGTGATGTTGAAATGTGGACTATTCAGAAACAGCTCCAGAGCTTAATGGTATCCAAATCATGGAAATAATTTAAAGGGGTTTGCTTGCTTGCTTGCTTGCTTGCTTGCTTGCTTGCTTGCTTGCTTGCTTATTAGAGACCAAGACACAATCGTGGAGAATAAGATGAAACAACTACTTCCTATAGGTATCTATTTGGCTCCCTGGAAATAAAATGCTGAATTAAATAAATCTTTGTTCCAATCCATCATTGCTTTTACAAGATTGTACCACCATATTTAGAATGTTGGTTGCCACAGAGAAGGCATTCTTGAAATCCAGGTGTTCTTCATATGGTAAAGTCATCCATCTTCTCAAATTTCAGTAAGAAAAGGGTCTTGGCCTCACAAAGTTGCTCACTGTTGTTGATGACCCACAAAGGGTTTTCATAAGTTTCATATTATGGTCTAGAACACAGGTAATTTCATCCCTTAAATTATAATGAAAACACCTAGTGGAATTCATGGTTTATAAACAGGAGGTCCCAGTTTCAGCCTTTTATATCACAAGGGAATCCAACCAGGAGCAGATATCAGAGGAAGGTAGCAAAAAAAAGTCTTCTATGGGAAGTTCTAAAGACTACTCAAAATGTGGGTAGTCTCCTTTCTTTCCATTATTTTTCTTTTGCAGTGTATCCATATCTTTGCATGTGTGTGTGTGTATTCTTCAGAGAGCAATTCAGCAGGAATATTAAATCTTTCAATCTCTCTTTAAAAAAAAGTTTCTAAGTGCCAAACCATCCCCAACCCCTGCCTGCAAGTGACTCTTCAACTCTAATTGGAAGATCCACATTTCCACTGAGGTCCTGCACACTTTTATTACCTCAGTGGGAACTGCTAGCTGACGAGGGCCATATTTGCCATCCGAAACCAATAAAAAAAACGAAAAGAGAGGAAAGCTTTCATGTCCTTCAAGCAAACACTTTTCTCAGCCAGACTCCAGCAGCGTCAGTCAGAATTCCCCCCTCAAGACTGAAGTGAAAGTTCCATGTGTTTTTGAAATGACTGGCAGGCTGTCCTGGACTCCTCCTGAGCTTTGGTGAGCTGGGTTAATATTCCACCAGGCTCCTTTTACTTGAATTCCCTGTTTTGCTTTGTTTTGGTCCTCTTACATCTTTGCAGGTTTTATACATACATACATACATACATACATACATACATACATACATGTGTGTGTGTGTGTTTTCCCCCGTCATTATAGTTGTGCTTTTAAAGTTGTAGCGATGTTTTGGCAGAATCTCATCTGCCATCATCAGGCTTGTGTATTGGGTTCATCTGTGTGTCAGGCTTTCACAGCCGTTTCAGTTTGAAAGCCTGACACACAGATGAACCCAATACTCAAGCTGATGATGGCAGATGAGATTCTGCCAAAACGTCACTACAACTTTAACAGCACAACTATAATGACGTGGAAAAATACCCGAACAAAGCTGAATACCATACATATAAATACCCACGAAAACTTAAGAAAATATATATATATGTATATATGTAGGTCTTGGTGTATTCGGGTCTTGTCCCGTGTAAGATTGAGAATACCTTGGCAACGTTTCGACGAAATCTATATATATATATTTGTTTACGTAGATTTTCACGGGTAAAGGTATGTAGGTCTTGGTGTATTCGGGTCTTGTCCCGTGTAAGATTGAGAATACCTTGGCAGCGTTTGAAATCTCATCCGTCATCTTCAGGCTGGTGTCTTCAGCTTCGTTCCCAGGAGAACGAAGCTGAAGACACCAGCCTAAGATGATGGATGAATTTCGTCAAAGCCATTCTCAATCTTACACCAAGACCAACACCAAGATATATATATATATATATATATATATATATATATATATATATATATATATGTCTTGGTGTATTCGGGTCTTGTCCCGTGTAAGATTGAGAGTATCTTGGCAACGTTTCAATGAAATCTCATCTGTCATCTTCAGGCTGGTGTCTTCAGCTTTGTTCTCATGGGAGAAGTCTTCTCCCACGAGAACGAAGCTGAAGACACCAGCCTGAAGATGACGGATGACATTTTGTCGAAACATTGCCAAGATACTCTCAATCCTACACAGGACAAGACCCGAATACACCAAGACCTACATACCTTTACCTGTGAAAATCTACAAAAACAAAAATATCTATCTATCTATCTATCTATCTATCTATCTATCTATCTATCTATATGTAGGTCTTGGTGTATTCGGGTCTTGTCCCGTGTAAGAATGAGAATACCTTGGTGATGTTTCGATGAGATCCCACTTGCCATCATCAGGCTGGTGTCTTCGGCTTTGTGCTTGTGCCAGCAAAGCGTGATCTGAGCTGCCTTCTCTCTATAAATACTGGAGGTGTGGTGTGCTGGCTCTGTGGGTTGGTGCTGGCTCTGCTGTAAGCGGGTTGGTTGGCTATTTTTGGCTGTGTTGTTGCTTCTTGATTGGTTGATGAAGTTGATGTTTGCTGATTGGTTGGCTTTTTTGTAAGAGCCTGTGTGGCTGAGGTAGTGGCTGTGTGTCCTTCAGCCTTTTGTGTTTTAGCTACCTGGGTAGTGGGCTATGTGATGACCTTCTGAGCTTTATTGTTGTGACATCGTGAGTCTTGTGCTGTTATCTCCTGGGTCATTGTCTGTGTTGCAACCTCCTGAGGTTTTGTGTTGTAATCTCCTGAGTTCCTGATTTCCACCCAGGATACTCCATGATGGAAATATTCTGCCTTTTTAATATTTCCCAGGATATTTCAATTTTCTAGGAGCAGGGTGAGTGCTAACTTCCTATACAAGCAAGCATTGTTTGCCAGAGTTCCCCTTCTGAAGAATCATCTCTACCTAGAAATAAATCAGCATCCCTGTTATAAACATTTACAAGAAAACTTGGCTATTCCAGCAGGTATTCAGGGATTACTATGGACAATGTATTTGACATGCTATCTTTACTATTATCTATCTGGTTGGTGTCTAATCAGAGGTCATCCTGCTTTTTCTGCTTTAGCCCACACCGTATCTTCTGATGGTTATTTGCAGGTGATGTTCTTGCCCTTCAAAACTGATGAGGTGCCTGTTACAATGCCCTTTAGGCACCACTGAAACCTTAGTTCTTCACGCAGACTTTTCATGGATAAATGTTATGAATGAACATTTTTTTCCTCATTCCCCACTTAACAAATGTTCACTAAAGTTAGTTTCATTAGCTTAAATGACTTCTTCCAATTTTGTGATTTTAATATGTTGTACTTTATTCTTTTATTATTGCTACTAATAATTTTATTGTAAATTGTTTCAAGGTACAATTTATGAGAAGCAGAAGTTGAAATGAATTCATTAATTGTTCCAGCTTTCCCCAAATTGGTATACCCCAGATATATCAGGGCTTCACCTGGCAAGCTTTCAAGTAGAGATTGGACTGTCTTCTGTCAAAAATGGTGTAGGGTCTGCTTGGGTGGGGGGTTGGACTAGATGACCTACAAAGTCCCTTCCAACTCTGTTTATCTGTAATCTGTATAATCAACTGTGGCATTTTCCCACAAACTGGTCACCTTCCATATGCCTGAATTTTAGTTCCCAGAATGATCATAGTGCCTAGGGAACAAAACCACCCATATGGAGGATGCCCAGGTTGCAGAAGGTTGAGGTTTGGGAAGTCCAACCTAGTCCAACCATTTGACAGTGGTTCTTCAGGATATTTCCCAAGAGTTTTTCCTAGCCCTGTACTGATTTTTTAACTGGAGATGACAGTGAGTGAATGCTATTTCACATTTCTTCCATACAAAACTGCTGGACAAAAAAGGCAACAGCTGTTTCATTGGTAACAGCTTGTAAGCTGAATGTGTCCATGCCTATTGTATCCTGCTGTTCAAATCTTCTGAAAATAGTCAGAACAGCCCAAATTAATCTTGGATGCACTCAGAAAGTTTGAGAGCTAGAAAGGCTAGTTCTCTGGTAGAACACTTATTAAATATTTCCCTCAAGGGCCCAAGATTCTGGTTTACTCTGAGTCCTTTTCTATCCATTGATTTTAATTCTTCACCACCACCAGTGCAAACTTTTGTTCATCTACACTCACCTCAGATAAAAGGATTTGTGATAATTTAAAGAATGGAACCAGCTATATGTCAGCACATCCTGATTCAGCCCAGATCTGATCAATTGATGTCTGTCATGGAACCCAACTCAAAGCCCTACTCAGGTATTTGTTTATCTTAGAAATGTATATCTCAGGTTTGGAGAAGGAGGGGAATGTAAAACAGGGAAGTGGGGGAGCAGAGCAGAAACAGAATGTGATTGTACGGGAAAGCAGCCCCATGCTGATGTGATAATAAATTCAAATTTTTCATTTCTGTAGAAAGTTGACCACAGGCACTTCATCAATCAGTATTTTGATTTGTAATGTGTTCCATATGGACCCTCAGTCATTACTTAATGGGGAACATCCCATCTGCAAGCATCTAACTCCAAGCTCAGAATCGAGAGAGAGAGATGCTCATGTTTCAACCACGTTTCCCCAGAAACTGGACACTCAGCAGCATATTCATTTTTTCTGACAACCACCACTAATTAGAAACAGCTCTGTGCTTCAACTAAGACAGTTACAGCCATAAATATTTCATATTAGCAGGGAGAAAAATCCCAGACTTCATTGAAATGATTAATATATGCCTGTACTATATGCTGCCATGCCAATAACATCCTCAGAAGACCTTTCCTGCCCTGTTGGGAAACTAGTGCATCCATGAAAGCTAGTTCTGTATTTATTTTGAATGTCTCTTTAACCCACTTCTATAATTATTTACAGAAATTGCTTGGTGACGATGACTGGTGAAAGCTATCTCAATATGGTATCATGATGGGATGTGAAATGATCAGGTATTTTGGAGGCCTGGCCTGTGAATCTTAACTGGAAGGCCAAAAACAAGTGAAGTAACAGACGAGAAGGTCTCCCAATATATGGTCTGCTGAGATTAGGAAGTACAGTCTCTAAATCAATGAAATGTCATTTCCAGCCAAAGATGAACTCTGACAAAAGTGTTTCCAGAAATTAAAAACTGAGCAAACAAAGCTTGGAGAGGTGAGAAGGAAATGAAATATAAAAGGAGCATATATAATGGAACATGGCTGTGTATATATCACTTTTCTCTCTCTGTGATATTGATGGATGAGACTCTGGTTTATAAAATGCTTGAATAAAAATGGTTTTTAAAGTGCCATTTAATTATTTGTTATCCTTATGTGAACTTCCTTAAATTAACCTCTCTTACAATACAAGTCCATCTATCCCATCCTTAGGTGTCCTTCTACCAAATCCTCCTTTGCTCAAAATGTTGGAATCTCAGGAATGTCTTGGGGAATATAGATAATTACATCAAAAGAAAATATATTTTCTTTTTATGAATACTTTAAAGTTAACTATTGTGTTCAGAAATGTGAAGTCCATGAGCCACTATTTTTTTATATTATTTTCAGGGTCTGAAATAGAAGTGTCAATAGAAAACCAGATAGAAATGGAAGGAACATATTGAAATAATGTACAGTACAGAAGTGAGCGTTCTAGATACCTTTAAAGACATTCCCTATTTACAAGAACCTCTAGTCCTAAAAGATGAAGTTAGATTAGCATGCCAGTCATCACCAAGGTCAAACTCTACTGAAATTAATAGAATATCTACAACCAATTTATGCCAGCAAATCTGGAGAATGACACAGTGGCCAAGAGTTTGGAAAACTTCAGTCTACATACATTACCAAAGAAAGGAGTCTTAACATGTGTGCAAAATTTCATACAATATTCTTACTTCACATGTCATAAAAATAACATCCAACACAGACTAGAGCCCCACATGAAAATCAAGATACTAGATGCACACACGCAGACATACGCACATTCATATATATAGATGTTATAGACCTGTAACCAAAGTGTGTTGCCACATTCAGCTGAATGTGATCAGGGCATGTATTAAGATTGTAAGAACATCTTGGTCCAAGTAGAGTCTCAAGTAGCACGTGGACAAACCTACATGAAACCTCCTGTGGTTGTCACTTCTGTCAAGCAAGAGCTAAGAATCTAAGAGAATCCCCAGACTGTAAATCAATTCCATATGAGTGCAATCCTGTCAAGACTAACTACTAAAATCCTAACAAGAGTAACAACCAGAATCACAATTAATAGAAAGATATCTATTGAGAACCACTGAGATTTAATCTGAGTTTATTTCACTCTATTCAGGTCCTAATAATCTCCAGACACCAGTTTAGGATCTGTGCATCTCCAAACTAACCCAATGTAATAATTAGCATAATGCTCTTTCACCATCAACCAAATGACATGCCCAAATGTTAAAGGAAGTCAAGAAAATACCAACTCTGACAAACAAGCTAACTAAACAACAGCCTAATCAAGGAATTACCAAAAAATACTTCCACCAACACAGGCAGGGCAAGCAACTAATATATAAAATTAAACACTGAAGATGGTATTTAATTTCATTGGATGAGGTACTATGACAATAAAGTAAACTAAACTAAACTAAAAAGAGAACAAACTGCACTCTGTTCTAGCAATGATGATGTTACCTAGTTTGGTAACGAAATGTCTGCAAGAAAATAACCAAACCCAAAGAGTAGCAAGGATCCCATAGTATTTTTAAATGGGCATGTATTCCTGAAAAATAAAATTTGCTGAATCTAATGTGGCACAGAGTTGTTTTGATAAGTTGTAGTTGACTTGGCAGTTGCCACCATATCTGGATTAGAACATTTTGCTCATAGTAAGTCATGTGCTAAATGTTTCCAATCATATATATCATGTATAGGGCTACCCTGGAAGACTGTATTCATTGCAAATATTGAAAAGCATGTCACCCCTAAACAAGAACTCTGGGATGTGAATTTTTAGTTCATATCATGTCAGTGCATTAGACACACTCATCACATAAGTAACCTTTCAGGAATTTTTCTGAAATTTTAAAAATTCATGGTTGCCTCATTTGTTAAAACAGCCTCTAACTCCCAGGTGGAGTATGTCTAAGATATTGCTCAGTACACATATTATGCCATCTTGACCTCTGATCAAAGTAGACAAATTTCTATTTTTTATTACTTAATTCATATGTTATCTTTCTGTTAAAATACAACTCTCAAGGTGGTATAGGTAATCCTTGATTTACTACCAAAATTGGGACCTGACCTTCCATTGCTAAGCAATGGAGTTGTTAAGTAAATCTCAATCAGTTTTATGAACTTTTTTGGTGTGATCATTAAGCAAACCCAGCTTTCCCCATTGACTTTGATTGGTGAAGCTATTTGGGAAAGTCATGTGACCCCAGCATGCTGTAACCATGATAAATACATGCTGGTTGCTAAGCATCCAAATTTGGTCACTTGAGCACAGGGATGCTGTGATGGCCGTAAGTGTGAGGATTGGTCATAAGGCACATTTTTTTATTGTAACTTCGAGCAGTTGTTAAATGAATGGTCTTAAGTTGAAGACTCCCTGTAGTGAACGCTGCATCTTCATCACATATTTTTAAACATATATATTACTCTTTCAACTTGGCTTTAATCAAACAATTTGCAGGCTAAGCATATGTATGTTGTATAATCTCCAAAAGTATTGGATTACAATTGGATTGTCCATAACAATCCAGCCAGTTGGTAACCTTCCCAGAATTTTTGTATGAGTAAAGCTGTTAGCACATTTCTGCACTATCCAAAAAGCCATTGTATTGATTATTTCCACATTCATGTTATGGTTATATTGTTATATAAGCATAATATAACACTGGATGTGTGTGTGTGTGTGTGTATTTAAAGAAATATGCTTGATAATTGCATTTGACTTAGTGAGTCTTCAGTTCTCAGGGACATTGCTGTATGTGATGCATAGAATTGTGCAAATGCATGTGAAAGAGATATAGCCGGCATAGTTGAGAGCACAGCTGTTTGAGCAATTTTGTGGTCATCGCTCAGAAATGCTCAAATGGAGACACTTTGTTCATGGGAACTGTGAAAAGAGGCTTTTGGGGGGCTGTATTTTCAATTCAAACTTCCAAGTGTTCAATCTTGTCAGGAAACTGTGACAGAATGTGCCATTCTGAGAGAGGTGGGAGGGAGAGAGGGAGAGAGAGGCAGGCGGAGGGGAAGAGGGAGAGGGAGGAGGGAGGGAGGGAGGGAGGGAGAGAGAGAGAGAGAGAGAGAGAGAGAGAGAGCTAAACAGGACAGACAACTCACAAAATTTTAGCCTGAATCTGGAAGCCTATTTGCAGCCAGATGCCTTAACCCTGCCTGGAAGGGTGTCCATAAAATATGGTCCAAAAAGTGGTGGCCATGATTGTATGACCAAAGCACCACCTCTTGTTATATATCTTGTATTTTTTTTAATTCATATTTATATGCCACCCTTCTCCGGAGACTCAGGGTGGCTTGCAATTTTTGGAGTGCAACCCAATGCCCTCAGCAATAGCCTTCATTCCATTGTATATGCCTGCTTATTACTAAGCGGCATTTTTACAAAGTCAGCTTATTGCCCCCAACAATCTTGAGTCCTCAATTTACCTACCCCAAGAGGATGGAAGGCTGAGTCAACCTTGAGCCTGGTAGGATTCGAGCCTGCACTAATTGCAGGCAGCTGGAATTAAGTGCTAGGCATTTAACAGCCTGCACCACCAAGGTGTTAGAAAACAGATGCAGCTTAAGGCCTTCATCTTGACTTATGGACCTTACTCTGTGGACATCCCATCCCCTCCCATCCCAGGAAAAATATTTATACATCCTAAGATAATATTATATCTGATATATAAAATGAAGCTTTGAGGCCCAATGACTCTATAGACTCTTTAAAAAAATAAGTTGTACTAGCATTTTATCCAGACAGTACTAGTTTTCTTGTACAAGGATGCACTTGAATTCTTAGGGGTTATGTACTGCATTTCAATTACTCTAAAGAAATGCTGTACACATGAGTTAGGTCCATATCTGTAGCAAGAGAAGAGAGGCAAAAAGGTAACCATGCTTTCAGCAGTAGCAGACAACCAGTAGCTACAGTGGAGGATGGGCTTCTCATATGATAGGAAAACCTCCAGTTGCTGAAATATTTGTTTTTATGCAAATTAAGCAGTCACAATCCTTTCCAGAATCTAGCATCGTAATTCTGCTAGTAATCATCTAGAACAGAGAAGAGAAGAGAAGAGAAGAGAAGAGAAGAGAAGAGAAGAGAAGAGAAGAGAAGGAGAAGGAGGAAGAGGAAGAGGAAGAGGAAGAGGAAGAGGAAGAGGAAGAGGAAGAAGAGGAAGAGAAGATGTTAGTCAATAAAGTCATCAAGCCTGAAGCCTGTGATTGATTGGCATAATAATCAGCCCCTAAGTAAATAACTCTACAACAAAACAAATCCGGTCTGGAGAGAGACTCACTGGAGCAGGATTCTATTTGAAGTCTGATAAATGGGAGTAAACATATCTTTGCCTTTATTCATTCTGAGCAAGTTGGACCTAGAGAGCCAGCGGTTCTGTTGTTAAAATGGCTTGGCAGTGATGGGGACAGAGATTCCAGGGGCGGCTGGGAGGGGGAGAAATGACTCCCCCGAATTGATAAGGGATCCCAGGATGAATTGTGCACTCTGTTCTCTGTTTTTCAAAGGCTGGTTAGCTTCTGCTACACTGAGGACCTTTATTCCCGGTCTGTGGGAAAGTGGTGGGCGAAGGCTGCATTCTTAGTTACACTCCACACATGAGGATTTTAATTAGCTGGATTAAAAACAAGAGCTGTATCATGCCTTTCTGTCACTAACACACACACACACACACACACACACACACACACACACCCCTCAACTCCACACTGGCTTCTGCAAGCTCTTAATGTAGCCTTAATAAAAAGGTCATAGTGGTTCAAGATGAAAGGTCATTCATGACAGGAACTTTGTGCGAGACGAACATCATGTTTATCACAGTGATAAAGAGAAGGCTGTCTGTCCAGTGGCTCAGGGCATAAGGAAACAAGTCTGTGGATGATAGTAGGACAATTATTATTAGCGAGTAGTCTGAACTATGTAGCTGATGCTACCAGGCAATGTTGGTATCCATTTTATTTATCTGTGGTGTCTTCTCTTAATCTTTAGTATCAGGGTTGGGAATTCATTTAAAAAAATTGACAATATAAAAGAATGCATCATTAAAAGAAAATTTGGAGAAAAGGATGACATTTGGTCCATCCAGGCAACAGGAATGGTGGTGGCCTGCAACGAACCATTTCAGATGTGGAGGGCAGTAAGAGTTTATTTTAGATATCCCTCTCTGCAAGTAAAACAACTGCAATGGTCAGAAAAGTGTGGTATGAATCTGTTAATCTTGTATGTGTTGCAAAATTGATTTGCACGGACTTATATTTGGGAAGCAGCCAAAAATGCTGTGCTCTATCTGTCACCACTGTGCTGCTACTCTCCATCCCAGGACTTAACTATTTGAAGCTTTCCTGCACTGATAGATAAAAGAAAGATTTCTCAGGTGGAGTCTTTTCAGTTGAACCACCTGGTTGAATCACAATAGGTGACAGTAGCTAACTTGTTTGTTTTTTTAGGTGAAATAATATTACAGATTTACCATGTAATACTATTAGAATACTAGAAATCCTATTGTTACAGATGCTGTTACTACTGCTGCTATTGCTACTATTAATAACAACAATATTGATTGATTGCTTCATTTAAAACATTTGTATAACCACCATTTTATAATCCATATATATCCAGCCATCCACATTATAATTTGATTGGAAGGCTCCCAATCAAATAATAATACAGATTCACATAAAAGTTGTGCTATAGTACAATATATGTATAAGAATCCCTTCCATTGTTTTTAAATTCTAATATCATACCCAGATATGGAATTCAAATGGGTACATGAGACAAGGAGGACTTAACTCCTCCAACCCCAATGGTGGCTCAGATTAATCAGATAACAGATAACAGATAATCAGAGTTGGAAGGGACCTTGTAGGTCACCTAGTCCAACCCTCTACCCAAGCAGGAGACCCTGTTAAGTTTGCATGAAGAGACAGACGCGGAGTGCTTCAAGCTCTTTGTTTATTAGTGACTACAGCTCAGAACGAACCCACTTTGGCTGGGCTGCGGCTGCTACTTATAGCCAGCAGCGGTTGCCAGCCAATCAGAGTGCAGGGTTTTCCCACACTTTTTAAACCAATCATTTTTTAGATTTTACAAGAACAGTTCAGACTAAACCAATGACTTTAAACCTGCATACATAACACCTCCCCACTAGGTTCAGTCCATACTCAAACCCCAGCCTATCTATTGTATTCTTTTAAATAGGTGGGGCTCTTACGGTATTGAGACCTACGTGGTTCAGATGTTTTAAGGTTCTCACCTTGTGAGGGAGGAAATGTGTCTGCTGACATTTCCTTACTAGGACTTGTAGTAATGGTAGAACCTGTTTGGTTACTACAACCTGGTCTCTCCTCCCAATCCATCTCCAACCCAATGTCAGCACCTAAATCAGGTAATGATGTGCAATCTTCCATTTGTGAAAATGGTTGTTGGTATTGTGACAGGTTTTGGGATGGTTCCTGTCATGTTAGCTCGTTACACATGGGGTTGATTCTTGCTTGTTCATTACACTCATGATCCTCCCTTTCCCCTAGAAGAGGTATTAGGTATGGGAACTAGAGAGGAACAAGCGATGTTCCTGAGGTAATCTGGACCTAAGCTGATCAATGTGCCTGCTCCAGAGGACACCACCCTCTGTTTGTACCCTGTAAGATCGAGGGCCAGTGATTTGGGTTATCTCAGCAGGAATCCATAAAGGTTCACCCACAAGGTTCTTAGCATAAACAGAATCACCCACAGTGACGCAAACTTTGCTAGTGGAATCTAGTGGTGCGTTGGGTGAGTAAGTGGGATGAAGGCAGTCAAGGGGAGACCTGAGTTTCCTACCCATCAACAACTCTGCTGGGGATAAGTTAGTTGATGGGTTAGAGTGATATGCTGGACACTGAGAAGTTTTCAACTCTCTCAGTGATATCCCCTGGACCCAATTGCTGAAGTTTTTCCTTGGTAAATCGTACCACGTTCAGCCGGCCGTTAGCTGAAGGATGCCCAGTGGCTGTCAGGGCATGTCTGATACCCTGCTGTGCTACATATGATTCAAAAGGTTGGATGTAAATTGAGGACCATTGTCAGAAACGAGTACATCAGGTAACCCGTGAGTTACAAAAAGCTTTTTAAACTGTTTGATGACAGCATCAGTTGTGGTGGATGCCATAGGGATGACCTCTAGCCATTTGGAATATGCATCTACTATAATAAGAAAGGTGTGCCCTCTGGTAGGGCCAGCAAAATCAATGTGAATCCTGGACCATGGGCCCTTAGGACATTCCCATTCCTGTGGGGGGGCGAGAGGTGGGGCAGGCCTGACTGCCTGACAGTTGGGACAAGATGCAACCCAGTTTTCAACCATTTTGTCAATACCTGGCCACCATACATAACTCCTGGCCAAACCTTTCATCCTTACAATCCCCGGATAACCCTCATGTAACATTTCCAAAACCTCCCTTTGCAGTTTTGCAGGAATAACCACCCAGTTATCCCACAAAATACATGCTCTTAATTCAGATAATTCAGTTTGCCTGGATTTAAAAGGTTGGGCAAGTTGAGGTAGATCTTGAAGAGGCCAACCTTTCTTAATCCAGCCTATAACAGGAGCCAATAAAGTGTCTTTGGCAGTCTCTCTGGCAATTTGAGCAGCGTGTACTGGAAGCTTGGCAACAGTTTCTAGGAAAAAGGTGTAAGTCTCAGGAGCAAAGACCTCAGTGTGAGAAGGAAGTGGGCAGCGACTCAAAGCATCTGCATGCCCAATGTCTTTACCAGGCCTGTGGATGAGTTTGTATGAATAAGCAGCAAGAAATTCAGTCCACCTCAGCATTCTTGGTGACAGGATAGTGGGTGTAGGTTTGTCTCCTGCCACAATGCCTAACAGAGGTTTGTGATCTGTGACAATGGTAAATGTTCTCCCAGATAAATACTCATGGAATTTCTTGACAGCTGCAACAATTGCCAAGGCTTCCTTGTCCAGTTGGCTGTAGTTCCTCTCTGCTTTAGTCAAGGTGCGAGAGTAAAATAGGAGTTTCCCTCCCGCTGGGAAGCCTGTGGCTCAAACCGCCCCCCCCCACTCCAAAAGGTGATGCATCACAAGTCAGTACAACAGGCAAATTCTCAGAGAACTGTATCAGTACAGCATCAGACGTGATTAATCTTTTAATATTGTTAAATGCAGATTGTTCTTTTCTGCCCCAGACCCATGCAGACTTTTTGTCTAATAATCTGTGCAGTAGTTCTGCAATGGTTGCCTTCTGAGGTAGGAACATGTGATAAAAGTTAATGAGTCCAAGGAAGGCTTTCAAATCTGTTTTACATTTTGGTCTAGGGGCTTCTTTGATTGCCTGAACCTTGGCATCTGTGGGGTGGATACCATGCTTGTCAATCATATAGCCCAAGAACTCAACCTTGTCAGTTCTAAGAGTGCATTTTCTTCCTTGACTTTTAACCCACTTTTGAATCTGGTAAGGACTTCTCTGAGTCTCTCTTGTAACTGAGTGTCATTTTCAGCAGAGATTAACACATCATCAAAGTAAGGCACTACCCCTGGCAGTCCTTGGAGCATCCTTTCCATAAGGCTTTGGAAGATGCCTGGTGCCACTTACTCCAAACTGTAACCTTTTACATTTGAAAGCACCTCTATGAGTCACAATGGTTTGGGCCTCTGCAGTGGCATCATGAACTGTTAATTGTTGATATGCCTGGGCCAGATCCAATTTGGCAAAGACTGTACCCCTGCCAAGTGAATGTAGTAAATGATGCACCACTGGAACTGGATATGCTCTGTTGAAGCGCATGGTTCAATGTCCCCTTATAGTCTCCACAGATTCTCACTGACCCATCAGTCTTGACTGGTGTGACTATGGGTGTCTCCCACCTGGAGTGGTCAGTGGGCTCTAAAACTCCTTGAGCTATTAGTTTATCTAATTGCATCAATTTTCCTTTAAGGCTAATGGGACCCTTCTGGGCTTTAAACAAATTGGTGGCACCTTGGGATCTAGATTGAAAGTGATAGGGGTCCCCATATACTTGCCCAACCTCTGGAAACTCAGACTTCAAGGCCTCCTCCCATTCAGTGTTGCTCACGTGATTGATGCCAGTCACCTCGATGCCTAGTGGATTGAACCATTCAAGTCCCAGCAAGCTTGGGCGATCCTTGTCCACGATGGTCAGGGGCAAGCGTTTGGTGTGGCCTTTGAACTTCACGTTGAATTCTCTTATTCCAACTACTGGAATCTTGTTCCCTTGGTAGTCTTTAAGAGTCAGTGCTTGCTTCTTGAAATGCTTCTTCTGAATGTTTGGGAGTAGTCTGTGAATAGTGTCCCATGACACCATAAATAAATATGAGCCTGAGTCCACTTCCATTTGGCAAGGCCTTCCTTCAATTAGTACCGTGACATGCACTTTTCTGTTATTGATAGAAGAAGAATGACCAATAGTTACTGTCTGATGAGTTTCATTCTTCCCCTTTGCTTCTGTGCTGCACCCCATTTTCTCACTGAAGTTGTTGGGCTTGAATTCTTTGTCAGGAAACTTCCTTCTGTTTGGTGGAGTTCTGGATGATTTGCAGACTCTTGCTAGATGTCCTCTTCTTTTACAACGGAGGCAGATGGTATCTAGGAACTTGCATTCAGTGCGGGGGTGGCTTCCCCCACAAGCTCTGCAGTAGAAATCTTGCCCCTTTCTTCCCAGGTCTTTCTTTTTCCGCTCCATTCTGAGTCTATAAATTCCTTCCTCCACCTCACTACAGTCTGACTCAGAATCTATTTGCTCACAATGAGTTGTTGTGGACTTTTTGATTTTCTTCATGGCTGCTGCTGAGAACTTGATAACTTCTGCTGAAGAGGCCTCTTCTATTGCTTCCTTCAGCGTGATCTTAGGTCTTAGTAATAACTTGCTCTGAAGCACCTTGTCTTTAAGGCCCAGAACAAATCGATCGCGCATGGCCTCTTCTAAATTGTTAAATTCACATGCACCCCCAATGTCTCTTAAACTTGCCACGAAGTCGTTTATGTTTTCACTTTCCCCTTGATCCCGACGGTAAAACTCGTGTCTCTTAATGAGGCACGATACTTGTGGGGCGTAATGGGCTCTTAACAACTTTTCTAAGTCAGGCCATTCCATTACCTTCACGTCTGCAGCTCCCACCAATGCCTTCGCCATCTTGAAAACTGCCGGACCGCAGTGCATGAGAAAGACCGCCTCTTCCGCTTCGAAATGTCGGCAAGATCATTTCCTTCCAGATACATTTGGAAACGATCTGCATACCTCTCCCAGTCTTCTGCCGTCGGATCGAACAGGGCTGGGGGGGTGTTCAGTGCAGCCATCTCTCTCTTCTTCTGTTCCGCATTGCCTTCTTCTTCAGGGAGATCCCACCTTCATCGCCAGTGTTAAGTTTGCATGAAGAGACAGACGCGGAGTGCTTCAAGCTCTTTGTTTATTAGTGACTACAGCTCAGAACGAACCCACTTTGGCTGGGCTGCGGCTGCTACTTATAGCCAGCAGCCGCAGTTGCCAGCCAATCAGAGTGCAGGGTTTTCCCGCACTTTTTAAACCAATCATTTCTTACATTTTACAAGAACAGTTCAAACTAAACCAATGACTTTAAACCTGCATACATAACAACCCTACACCATTTCTGACAAATGGCAGTCCAATCTCTTCTTGAAAGTCTCAAGTGATGGCACTTCCACAATTTCCAAGGGCAAGGTGTTCTAATCCATTACCTTTCCTCTCAGTGTAAATGATGATGCTGCCAAGTTTAGAACTGAGGCTGAAGATCTGAAATATATACCTATGTCAGCTCAGTCATACCAAGCATTTTATAGTCTGGACTCAAATTCTTTGGATCAGGCCAAGGCTCATAAATTAAGCTCCAGCCCTGCTGAGCTACCCAGAAATATATCATCCTTCTCACAGACTTTTAGCAGTGGAGGGGGTAAGTGGAGGAGACAAATCAGTTTGGTATGTGCATATGTGATCTTGGAAAAATCATGCTGCTGAATTTCACTGGCCAACCACTAAACAATCTTATGTAATTTCCCACCAATCTAAAACTCAGATGTTAAGAATTGGATAGCTTAGCAGGCTCTGAGATGGGAAGAAAGGTTAAAAAAAAGGAAAAGGTTCTCAGAATCTCTATTCCACCCTTTCAATGATGTCATCATATTCAGTGCAAACCTTGGTTGGCAAGAACATGATTTAAAACATTGACTACTCTTGGGGTAAGCTCAGAATGACAGATGTATCCTGAATCTGGAAGGAAGAATTTGTACAACTTTAAATATCCATTGTTGTTATTCTCTCAAATGGGATGAAACAAGGCATAGTATTTGAGAATTAATCAAAATAATACACTGATTGCTGTTACCATCTAGATATGAGATAGAGCACCATAAACATTTACATAAATAAATAAATAGGAATTTGCATCTTACAAACATGGCCAGATATTTTAAATGCATATTGGTCTCGTCTCAGCACACATAAGCTTTTTCTGCACTGAAATTGAGGGTGACTAGATATATGGATGAAAGTTTCAAGCTGGCATTAATGCACACATAAGCCAGCAAATTCAGATCAGTTTTTAAAACTGAGTATGTGTATGTGTTAGCAAATGATCCTCAGACAACTTGAGGTGTTACAAAACTGTCAAGTGTTAGGGTGGAGATGATGGTCAGTTAATCAAGTGTATAATCTGTATCACATTTCTCAAACATGGGAGACTGCCAATTCTATGTACTGCTGGCCAGGAGTTATAATAGGACTGATAGGCTAAAGGAAAACTAGAATTCTCAGTTGGGAACAAGTAACCCAAGGTTAAAGGCTCCGCTTCAATGTTTTAAGCAAAGCCTTCTAGAAAATTTCCTATAGCTGCTCTAAATCAAGATGTAAATTCAAATTCCAGCTTGGCTTGAAGCTAGCCAAAACTCTTTCCATTTCTTATTGGATGCCAAGAATTGTTCTGAGTGACTTGTTGGTTGCTGTTTTTTTTTCTTTCTTCAATTTTGTACTATATTTAGATACTTTTATCTAAATACTTTTATCTTTTATTAATTATATTGACAATAAAGTTAGGTTAGCTCATTCAAGGCATGTTTGTTTTATTAGTATGGCATTGTTTGGCTGGTTTGAACACCTTTAGCTCAATTTCTACCTGCCCATGTAATTTTCTTGGAAGAAGATGAAAGCATTTTCTTATTCTTCCCTTTCATAGTACATTTTTTGCCTATGCCCTATGACAATAGTATTTAAATGGAGTCTAATTTCTTTATTCTCTGTTGCAGATTGAGATTCTCAGATAAAACTTCTTTTAGCTAACTTCTCTTTCTCTTTAACTATTCCCCACATAACAGGGGAGTTGCCATATTCTTTGTTTTCTATGAGCCAATTACAAATATAATCTAATTCATTCAGAACTGTAAATATATCCATTCAGGGTTATATGTCTATTATATATGTGTGCATTTTAACTGCTTCATAAATAGTTCTATAGAAAGGGAGAAATATATTTATATTAAAATCAATCAGTCAATCAAAACTATGTATAATGAACTTCTGAAAAAATTGGTTTCTTATTACCTCAGTCTTGGTAAGATTATACATATGATCAAAACAAATTGGTTATTGATGTTTTAATATCCTTACCATTGCATAGATTTATTTATTTATTTATTAAGGAAACTGATAGAGCTGTCCATCTTAAATATATAACTCTGGGTGACAAACAATTCCCTCACAAAAATGTAAAACTCATGACCAAAATTAAAAATAATTCAGGGCAGAAAAGATTTTAAAAGGTGTTAAAAAACAATTTCACAAGACAAAAATGCATTTATTGAAGTTCCCTAAATTTTTCATAATACCTAAGGAAAAGGCCAAGTCTTAACACCTTCTGGGAAGCCAGGAGAGTTGAGATCCACCAGTTCTCAGGTGGGAGGCAGTTTCATAGGGAAGGCCCTGTGGCAGAGAAGCCACACTTCCTTAGTCCCACAAGATGGTGCTATTTTCAAAAGAACTGTGTAGGGACTGACTTCTTGTAATGCTCTGTGGGAATGACCTTGGGGGACAAGAAAAAAAGATGCAGGCTAGATCAGGGGTCGCCAACCTTTTGGACTTCAAGGACCACCAAATTCATAATTATAAATCCTGTGGACCACTAATATGAATTTTGATTGATGGTGGCTTGCTTTCTGCAGAGACCCTGGAAAATCCCACCCTGTTTTCCTACCAATCGATCATTCTTTATTTGGGATTGCAGGATACCATTCTCAGGGAGAGAGAGAGAGAGAGAGACTTTTGGCTTCATGCAAGGAAAGCAGCAGAAGCAGCAAAAGTTTTTCTTTCTTTCCCCCAAACTCCGCCAGAAAAGAGTTTTTGTGAGACTTGTTGCACCGGCACAGCCTCTTGGAGCAGGATGCCTTGCAGGGTCCCAAAGACTCATTTCTGGTGGAGTTTGGGGGACACAAAGAAAGACTTTTGCTGCTTTTCTTGAGTGCAGCCAAAAACAGAAGAAAGAAGCGTAAAGAAGCAGCCCAGTGGCCAGGCAAGGCATGTGAGACGAGTGGGGCAAGTTCCCCTCCTCCACCCTTTCCCCCCTCCCCTCACTACCTCATGTTGTTTGCAGTGCAAGCAACACAAGCCTTGTGTTCCCATAGGCCATGTGGGTGGCGCAGCCTTGTGTTCCTGCACAGTCTGGATTAATTGGGGGGGGTGCTTTGGGGATGACATTTCTCTATGGACCACCAAAATTTTGTCGCAGACCACCAGTGGTCCCCGGCCCACTGGTTGTCTGCAACAAAATTTTGGCATCTAGCCCAGTGGTCCCCGGCCCACTGGTTAGTGACCACTGGGCTAGATGATGATCAAATGAGTAAAGCTAAGTCTGCAGAAGGAATGAGGGCCTGACAGATATATCAAAAGAGATTCTCCCTAGTTTCTGGGGCTGAATGGGAAAAGATGTACTTTCAGATTTGCAGGATTCTGCTAATATAACCTTGCAATAAAGTTAGAGCTAGTTCTTCTAGGTATGCTTCTTGACTGGACTGCCTCACAGATTGAAATCAATCTTTCAAGTCTAAAAGAACATATCTCCTCCCTCACCTTTACAGTCCAGGAAACTAGGGAGGATCCCTTCTGAGATATTTTCCATGCCCCCCATTGCTTCTATCAGCTCCACTGCCTCTTATATGACAGATGTGCTTCTTCCTCCTTTATCCAAACGTCCACATGCCAATGGTCCACATGCCATTACACTTCTTTGCACATCCATATTATTTTTAAATCCCATTGCACATCATATTAAAAGTATGATAAGGGACAGTCTATACTAGGGGTGTCAAATTGGTGGCCCACGGGGTGGATGTGTCACATGCAGGCCAAGCCATGCTAGGTCCACAAAGGGAAAAAAACATTGTGAAATGTCATGTGATGGCAATGTGACGCTGTGAGTTTGACACCTGTGGTCTATGCTATGAGGCATCCACCAGAGTTCAAATGAGTTTAGAAAACTTATTGAAAAATCATGATCCCAATGACAAGGTGACTATGGATGATAACTCAAAGGGCCCATGGGTATATCCTTGGGCATTGTTGGATTTCCCATTTCCTATGAAAATATTTGGGAGATGTCTCTTTGTTATTGTTAACTAAAAGTCCCATTCCCATTCCAAATACATAAAAAATAAACAAAGGGGTTGGATTTATTTATTTTGCAATTTGTAAAATACATTTCCTCTCTATTCCTTTAGCACTTGGGCACCATTTATTCATGGTGGGTTACAATAATTTAAAACCATGAAAAAGAAAAAAATATTTTGAAAATAAATAAAATACAAATTACATATTAAAAAAATATTCTATAAATTTGTAGAATAGTAAAAGTCTGATGGTAAACGTGTTTTACTAAGAAGACAGCCAGAGATAGAGTCATCTGCATTTTGCAAATCAGGATGTTCAAATTGGAACAACTGCAAAGAAGGCCTTACCTCTCATTATCATCAACTCTCAAGCATTGTCACTAGGCAATCTTTATAACAGACTCAATTTATCGATAGCTCTAATTTAAAGTTACACATTACACACTCAGATATAATAATGGTGGTCACATTTTACTTTCATTGATTGACCTATTTTTCAGATGCAAGCTCATATACATTTCTTGCAACTGAGTACCACTGAACCCAGCACAAATGATTTTTGGGTAAACATGCATAGGATTGTACTATAAGTTGGCTGGACTGAACAATTTTTGAAAAGGACATTGTTTGAATATCTGGATTCAAAGGGATGCCAGAAACCTTTCTGACTGGGGTAAAACACCGCTTAATTTGCAAACTGCAAATAAGACTAAGTGGCAATATAGATAGCAATAGGAGTTCATATGATTCATTTACAGGTTTATATTGAGCTAGTTCAAGAGGCTGCCGGATCATGTTGGCAAAGGATTCACATTCCATAGAGTGCTCAGTTTCTATTTGCTCCAGGTGGCAAGTGTTCTGCCACTCATAAGACATTCCTTGGCATCTGCTGATGATGTTTGTTCACTTTCTCTGGGAAAGTTAAGCAGCATCGTACTTGGCAATGTGCATTTGAGATAGTGGAACACTTGCATCATTATATTCGAACTATTCACAATTCCCAACAATGATGGGAAGGCATATGAGAATATTGCTCTAAAGCTGGACTCCAGCCAAGAGGATAGGAATGTTGCGGTGCTGTTGTTTCTCACTCTTGCATGTTCCTACATTTTTCTTTTCTGGTTTGCTGTTATTGTAAATAGAGTTTAGGTGAGGGTTAAGGCAATTACAGCTCAGTATTCAATACTCTCCTACATACCTTGTATTATGAAAGAGCACTCATAGGGCTCCATGACTGGCCACTTACCTAAAAAAAATGCATCAACTCAAAAGAGGACATATGTTTGAATAAACAATTCTTGCCCTAATATATGGCTAGAGAGATGAAATTGGAAATAAATGAGATAAATTAAATAGCAAGATAATACTTCTTCTCATATTAGAACCAAACTCCTGTTGTTCTTTTGCAACCATTTTCTATGCAATTACTCTTGATGGACAACTTTAAACCAACAATTGAAAACATGGCCAGGACATTGTCAAGGAAAAGTTTACAGGATGAACAAATACATTCTGTTCTTTCCCTATCCTTCTTTCAATGGCACCTCTTCCATCTAGCCCAGGAAAGTAAATTGTGGAAAGAAGGTAAAATAGCCAGCATGTCAAAGATATGGGGACAAAGCTTTTAAGCTTGTTCACAAACAATGGCAAAGCTACCCTTTGAAGATAACTCACACAGTACTACTAGCAGAGGCCTAGCACGATTGTATTAACAAGCAGAATGTTTTGAAAGGAGAAAGGGTAAAAGTTCTTAAATAAATGTGCATAAGATTTAATCACATACTAAGGAATAAATGTGCATGAAATGTATGGAATTTAAAATGATTTCTTTACAGTAATTAGCCAATTCTAACAGTCGAAATTTGTTGAGCGTTTGGTTTCTTTTCAGTGCACAAGTCCTTTTGCTTTCTATATTTGTTTCCTTGAGAAAAAGCAAAGGGCCGTTATGTTAAGAACTAAAGGAGTTGCAAAGAAAAGGGTGGGGGGAAAGCCTCCCAAAGGTTTCAAAGAAGATGCCATGGTTTTAGCCTTCTGTTTGTGTGTTCGCAATAGGTGTATTTAAATGTAAATGCTACCCTTTCACCCTCCAAGCCACCTATTCTTAGTGTAGCAAAAAGAGAGCATTCATGGTATAATGTCTTTATGAGATCTCATACCTCAATTCTCATGTGAACCAGAACACTTTAGAGTGAATTTATGCATGCATAAAATAATTTTTATAAACTACACTGACCCACTTAGTCCACTTAAGATGATCTAGTTTTGGACAGTTGTTTCCTAAAATATTGCCAGGCTGTTTGACAGAAGTGGTGCTTCAGAAAGTTCTCAAGTTTTGAGATTCAATTTAATTGTCCAGATTGTGCAAAATATAAATGAGCGAGCAGTGGATATGCAAATGCCTGATTTCTCAGGAAAACTACTGGGGGACGGGCAGAGAGAAAGAATATATTTCCTATGAAAGGCAGGTCAGCAAATAAGACCATTTTTTGGTATTAAATGAACTAGAAATCTGTGTATATTACTACTGCAAAGATTAATGGATTCTCTTTCTTTAGGATGGTATTATACTATATATTACAGTACTTTACTTCTTCAAATTGTCTGATCACTTCCACTTGATCCAGTCGATAGGATACATTTTTTACAATCTACTGCATTGTAAGATTGCTTGCCTACTTTTCTATTTTCTGCTAATCAACATGTCCCAAAATCCTCCTCCCTATCTCCCATGCAAGTAATTTTAGGCACATTGCCTCGTTTCTTAAGGAACAAGGTTCACAAATAATGCATGGCTATGGCTGAGAAGAGTTTTGTAAATTAGCAATGAATCAAGAAATGTGTTCAAAGCAGAACATAGCCCATTCTCTCAGCAGTCCCTTTGTGAGGCATCAATAACAATAGTATTTACACTAACGGTATATACTTCTCAATAAATATTGGGACATAACTCAACTTTCAAAATATTAACCATATCAGGGCTGTCAAACTCACGGCCCAGAGGCTGCATGTGTCGTGCACTGGCCATGCCCATGGCTGGTTTACTGAAGGGGGAAAAGTCATGATACATCATATGATGCTGCCATGATGATGCGAGTTTGACACCCCTGATCTAGATTCAAAGGTGGAAGATTGAGTTTGACAGAAACATGGCAAGCCCATCTAGTGAAGGCCTATCACCACCTTTCAACAACAAACAGATATTTCAGTATGTCTATGACAATCCGCATATAGTCCCTAAGTATTGGCAGGGAGGTACTCAAGGGATGAAATATGCATTTCTGTATAAGGTCACAAAACAAACTCTGTTCCTTCTATAAAAGGGAAGTCAGAATTTGCATTGTGATGTTTTGTCATTTTGGCATCATTGTGGTTAGCAATGGGTACTGGTGACAGTAACTTACTAACTGACTCTAAAACACTTATGTTTTACAGGATCTACATATACTGGAAAAATAATGCCTTTCCAAACAGGCAGGAATACAGTTTCTGTAACTTTACTCCTGCACGAATTCCTTTGGGAAAAAATGAATCTACTGTGTGAATTCCTTTGGGAAAAAATGATAAGAGTATTTGAAAGACTCACTTTTCTACATCTCTCTAACAGAATATGTCCTCGATATTATCTTGGTTGCAATGACTGGTACAAAATATCTGAAACTCAGTATGTTAATCTTAATGGAAGCTAATTTGTATTTTATGTGAGAAAAAGGAAAAAAAGAAGAAAAGAAAAGGTTTCTTTAAGAGCAACCACATTACAATTGTGTATGGTCATGCTCTTTCAAACTGTCTTTTCATTTGTTTTAGCAATGTGTTACAGCTGGCATACTATTCAAGACCGGGAACAATGCCAAAGTATTTATAATGTACTTTTAACCACCTAACTCTTTTTTTTAAAGACTGAAAAAAGGAATACTAAGATTGAAATGGATTGTTTAAGTTGAACTAAATTCTCTTGTAAATTAATTTTAAAAATTAACTTTAAAATATCAGTTGTGTTTGAGATGGTCAAGGGTTTAAGTTAAAAGTGTTTAATCAATTGTTAAAAGATGCAATAAGTTCTTTTTTTATTTGGAAAGAAAAAGATAAAGAAAAATAGGTTAGTTTCTGATTGAGGCAAACAGGGCATCTTTCTGTGCATGCTGGCATTTATATTGATTTTGCCACGTTTTGCAAATGCCTCATTAAATCCTAAAACTGCTTCTGAATTGCCCACTGTATTCCTCCTCAAGGACAGAACAAATAGATTTGAATGATTCTAAATAATTTGTTGGAAGCAAAAGACTAAAAGCTCAGCTGTTTTGTTTCACAAAAATAAGGTGGTGTAAGCATTTGTTCCACTCTATTAAAAATAATTAATTAAAATGGAAAATAGGCGCACTCACTGCAGTAGAATAACAGTAAAATTACAGAAGAAACCAAGACTTTGTTCTTCTGAATTCTCATCTGCTGCTCAAATTATTAAATATCTGTTTTGTTTTCCTCACTTCTCCACATAGTCTCGATCAGCAGGAAAGGTTGATAGAGTATACACTACTAACCTTTCCTGCTGATCGACACTATGTGGAGAAGTGAGGAAAACATCCCACACAGGCAATTTTCTTTCTCTTTTTTCTTTCTTTCTTTCTTTCTTTCTTTCTTTCTTTCTTTCTTTCTTTCTTTCCTTTTTCCCACTGTATCCTACAGATGGCCAGAATTTACTGGTATCTAGTGCTGTGCCCAGGATGAAACATTTTCCAAGTATTTGTGAGAAGAGGAAGGGAAGACAGTGAGTAACTGTTGTTGTCAGAGAGACTCCCTTCTCTCTCCACCCTTCTTTTGGCTGCTTCCCCACTCAGGCAGTGAGAGGCTCAGTCTCTGGGAGGCCAGACAATGGTTGCTTTAGAGAAGGAGGGAAGCCTCAGAACACCATGTAAATTTAGGACTGGATAGGCAGCCATTGTGCTGAGGCCGTGCCCATTACTCATCCACTAGCAACAGGCTCTCTTCCTTTTGTCTGCAAAGACGGTAAACTTTCAATGGCATCAGAAAACAGAAGGCCTTTCAAAGAGCAAAAGAACTCTGCCTTCGCAATCATGTGAAAATATGGTAAACAATTTCTTAGATTTCTCTCTCCTTCCCTCCTCCCTCCCTCCCTCTCCCTCCCTCCCTCTCTCTCTCTCTCTCCCTCCTTTCCTCCCTCCCTCCCCCCTCTCTTTCTTTCCTTTTCTCTCTAATAGTCTGCTAAAAAACTCAACTGTGATTGCCAAGAAATGCAAGAAGAAGAAGAAAGACACCCAAGAGGAGAAGGGGGAGCTCTTGGGCTAAAATGTGTATTTCTGGATGTTTAATTCAAGAGATGTCATTATTTTACCACCAAAGAAAATATTGGGAGTTTTCTTTCTTTAGACCCAACACATGCAACATCCCCATTTCTTAAGGAAGTAATAACAAATGCTTTGGGGGTGGGAAATAGGCAATTTTAAACAGACAAATTTAATAAACATTTGGTATTTAAATGCCAGTTCCAGGGAATGGGCCACTGCTGTATACTTTCTGATGGTTGTCCTACAAACGATGTTTGTTTTGTGAGAAAAAGATGCTGGATGGGGAAGGCTTTTGATCGCTTTGTTTAATACAGCTCTTGCTAGATTGGGCAGTGCCAAACAATGTAGATCAGAGTTTCTCAACCTCTGCCACTTTAAGATGTGTGGACTTCAACTCCCAGAATTCTCCATCCAGCATTGCTGACTGGGAAATTCTGGGAGTTGAAGTCCACACATCTTAAACTGGCCAATGTTGAGAAACACTGGTTTAGAACATCTAGATCTCTTGTCTCAGATGTCATCCAATTACATTTTATTCTGAGATTCTCCATTACCTGATTTATTAACATTATTTTGAAAAATCCTTCGTCCTAGGACTGTATAAAAGAGACATATAAAAAAAACAGATATGATGAAACAAAAATGTTATTAAAAGTTTTAGAAGCAAATGTAACAAACATATATGACATTCACTCTCCTGTGGTTCTCTAAGACCCTTAAGACCTGACTCTGTCTCTGAGCTTGGAGTTAAGGTGTCTGTGGAGCCCCTTCACAGTTTTTATTTTTTTATTTTTATGGTTATTTTAATTGGATATTTCAATACTGTTAGCCACCCAGAGTCTGTTGGAGTGGTTAGCCATAATAAATGTAACATAATCATCATCTTCATTATCATCATCGTCATCATCATCATCATCTTGTACAATGCAAAAGCTAACACAACAGCAAAGTTTAATCTGATCTCAAAAATACTCACATGTTGTGCCAAGAAATTGATGCAAGGTTTCACAAAAATTTTCATTCTCCTTGCCCTTACTAGCATGCTATGGCTTTCTGTTCTGCCATGTTTTTAATATACATTGCTGTCCTATAGGGTTTCCTCCATCTTCTACTCATTCCATTGAGTTATTTTCTATCCAAATGTAAACTTTGGATTTGTTGCAGTTCATGCTGCTGTTTTTCCCACTATTATTCCCATTTGCTTGTAAGCTATATGCTATCCTTCCTCTCCCCATGCTCCAACTTCTTTGTCTTGATAAAAATAAGAGCATAGGGAACTATGTCCTTCATGCAGTGGTGGGATTCAAAAAATTTTACTACCGGTTCTGTGGCCATGGCTTGGTGGGCATGGCTTGGTGGGTATGGCAGGGGAAGGTTACTGCAAAATCCCATTCTGTCTCCCACCCCACTAACCTGCTTTCCAGCTCCATTCTCCTGTGCAGGGCAACAAAAGAAGATCCAAAGCCCCTTCCAGCTCTATTCTGAACTGAAGTGATGTCCAAGCACTTCCTCCAAGAATCTACAAATCTATACTAGGTTTATCTTAAAGTGCCTTATCACCTATTTTAAATTAATCTACCTTTCCCAGCATTGTTGCAAGCACATACAATGAATCAGTGATTTAAAATTATGTAAAGAACATTGAATAATGTAGGTTGTTCAGCACAGCCTATGGGGCAAATGTAATTGATTCAAGCATTCCAGAATCACTCTGGGACTAAGAACTGATGCTTTGAGTTGATAGCATATGCTGCTGAAACATTTTCTGCAGACTATACTACATTTTTTGCTTCTTCCTTTCCAATCTTGCACAATCCTTTTCTTTAAAGTAAATAAATAGCAAAAATCCACAATAAATTACCTTTTACATTTTTAGTAAAATCTTTACTAAACCTAAAAGCAAAAAAAATTACAATCTTATGGAAGCTTAAGGGAAAAGAGAGTGAAAAATGATCCATATGGTGTGAAGATTTTTCATCTGTTTCCACTGGTTTTACAGTATAGATTATGGCAGGGATCCACAAGTTACTTAAACTTGGAAACTTGTAACTAAAATACCTCACTCCATTAGACTCTATTCAGTTAGAGCTGATTTAAATACACATAGCTTGCCCAAATAATTTGTGGAGTGAAAATTCTAAAAATATTTCCAGATCACAAAACCAATTCTTTCACATTTCTCCCAGTGTCAAAATGAGTAATAAAATAGCCTAAGCTACATGAGATATCAATACCGGACTGTGTTACTCAGCACTGTCCTTTCTCTCTAGGGCATATAACATAACAGCTGGAAAAGGCCTGTAACAAAACTTGCTGTGCTAATTTTTGCTTACAATCAGTTTTTCCACAGAGGACCATTTGAAACTAGAACCTCCCACCTGCAAATTGAAATAAAGCCACATCATCTCCATGTGCAGGAACAAGCCAAAAACATGATCCATTAACCAGAAGTAAGCAGACAGATAGAACATGGAAGGAGATGGCAGATATTCAAAAGGGCTGTGTTAGGTGTTAGGTGTCATGGACATGAGCTTGAAGTCACTAGAGCTTAAGCATGTCTCAAAGGATCACTTTCCTTTACCAGGAGAGCTCCAGGGCCATTGGAATTATTACTAAGCTATTGTGAAGATACACACAATAACTGATTCTGCATTTCTCATAATGTAGAAAATAAGAGCAATATTCAGCGAGAATAGCAGCCAGGAGGGAGTACAATGAATGTGATCCACTGGGGTGTTTGTTTATTTATTTATTTATTTTGTCAATCGCTTACAAAATAATAAGAATAAGGATAAACATAGTTGTGAATACATGAAATGAATACACATAAGAAAAATAAAAGAAACAATAGGACAGGGACGGTAGGCATTTAAGTGCACTCATGCATGCCCCCTACAGACCTCTTAGGAAAGGGGTGAGGTCAATAGTAGACAGAGTAAGGTTAAAGTTTTTGGGGTTTGGGGAAGAAACCACAGAGTCGGGTAGAGTATTCCAGACATTGACCACTCTGTTGCTGAAGTCGTATTTCCTGCAATCAAGTTTGGTGCTGTTAACCTTGAGTTTGTATCTATTGTGTGCTCTTGTATTGTTACGGTTGAAGCTGAAGTATTCATTGACCGGAAGAATTCTCTTCTGAATAAAGAGATATAAAACCAGAGAAACAAAGAGGCTGTCTCTCATTGAATCGGTCCATCAGTCCATCTTGTCTAGTGTTTTTCACCCAAGTAATCAGCAGTCCACTAGCTATTCACAAGCTAAAAGGCAAAAATTACTACATGAGTCTTGAAAGCAGCAATCCCTGTATAAGAAAATCTGATCCATATTATGACAATAAGTAACTCATTCCAAGCTGTTTCTCTGTTTTCACTATACATAAAAGAGTCATTGATGGGAATTGAAGTGGGAAACTCATGATATTGGGATGTCGTAGTATAGGGAGATGTTCTACTTGTTACCACAAGGTGACAGAAGAAAGCTCCCTCCAGAGTTGTCATTGTCAAATTTGGATTTCAGTTCTTTGTCACCCTCCACTCCTTCTAATAACAAACTCAGTGGTGGGTACCAATATAATTCTAATTAAAATGAATAAAAAAGGGAGTTATCAACACACATAAACTAGAGAAACTTGAGATTTAGAGTCATTCCCCATCTCTCTCTCTCTCTCTCTCTCTCTCTCTCTCTCTCACACACACACACACACACACACACACACACACACAATGCGGGGGGGACTTACAAAAGATAGCCCAATGAGGAATAAGAAAGATTAATAATCTCAAATTTTACTCTATCCTCTAACATATCCTCTAGATTAGAAAATGAAACACAAGCTGGATGCAGCAGTGGAATGCCCTTGTTTCACTACTCAAACCCTAAACAAGAGTATTCCCTTAAGGAGAGAAAATACTGTGTAACTGCACATTGTAATGTCAAATACTGTTCTGAAGCTATTAAACCCTAACATTTTAACTGTGGCTTTTATTGTTCTGAACTTGCACTGTATAATGTTTCTCTCCTTCACTCAAAAATGAAAGCTAAGTCCAAACACGTCAAATTAAATCAGCAACAAAGCTGAACAAAAAGCATGTTTGGTAGGGGTGGAAAATGTGTTGGATTCATAAAAGCCTTGCCATAAAACTAAAGAAAGAAAGGAATAAGTCTGTGGACTTCTACCTGAGACAAATTTTGCCTAGGATCACCATGACAAATATTTATGAGATGATCAAGAGGGGAAAAAAAGAAACCTGGTCTCCTTCTTTTCATAAGACCTTACCACTAATTTGCAGGGATGAATGCTGGCCAAAATATGGTCAAACTCCAGCTTCCACAAAGAGTTATAGGCAGAGTGAAAGCAAGACCATTTCACAACAGACTTTTAGCACAGGTCTCTATCACTGGTCTCTATAAGTTTCACCATTGGTCTCTATATGTTTCTTTCAAAACCAGTCAAAAACTGCTTTGTGATACTAAGTGCCCTACTTCCTACTTTTCTACTCCACAGGATGCTACAGAAAGAATTTAAACAGATTTAACAACCAGACAAATAAATAAAAGGGCAAATCCTTGTATTCCGAAACATGGGCTTTTCTTCCTTATTGTCATATGGAATCGTTTAAAAATAAATTTTCCCTGAAAGCATCGCCCGACCCTTTTTGTATACTTTTAAACCATATGTTCTGCAGTACTACACACTAGCAAGCTGAGTTGTTTTTTTTTAAATACTTCTGCATTGGAGGAGGAATATTTTTCCCTTCTGGGGAGGAGAAGCAGTTTGGAAGAGATAAATTTGTAGCAGAAAACCCTCCAATAGTTGCCAATAAATTTAATGTTTAATATTTTACAGAAAGTAAACATAATTAAAGACAGAGGGAGTAATCGCATAAACTGTACTTAAATGACAGTACTTAATTTAAATAACACCAAAGTTAGTTTGCATTCTTGGCCTAGTTATTTCTGTCCCTGCACATATTTTTGGCATGTGGCTCTCCAGTGTGCAAACCAAAGCGCAAATGCAGCCTGGAAAAGGTTTTAATCCCTGAGAGAATTTAGAGAACTGACCACTTGGGCAAGCTCTCAACTGGTTCCTTTTTCTGTGGGACACATTCCATTCCCTCCTTTCAAATTCTGACACTGGCCATTGGCTTAAATTTATTTAAATTTAAATTGAAGTTATAATTGATCAACAGCCATGGGAAAGTGGTTGAACAAAGCCATGACTCTAGGAATTAGGCCCCTATAGGGATGTAGATCCAATGATAGCCTTGACAAAACATATCCCTGAAGGTTTATCATTGTTGTTGTTTGTTGCAATTTTTTTTCAAATTTAGCAATTTTATGATGTACAGACTTCCAACTCCCATAATTCCCCAGCCAGCACCCAGTCTCAGTCAATCACAAAAAGGCCCCAACAGACTGAACCATCTGAATCTTCATGTCCTTTGAAATGATGCTTCGTCCCACACGAGACAGCTTATTCACCTCAACTTACCATTAGAGCTCTTTCTTCCTGTAAAACACACAAATTTGTAGCTCCTGAGGCGGCAATCCAATCATAAGGCTGAGGTCCTTCTCAGCCACCAGGCTCAGGTTTTGGAAGTTTCTTCACAGGGGGCTGTCTGCCCTCCTGCCCCTCCTTTGACTTTCAAATGGTAAAGCTTTCTTCTTCTCCAGTTCTTCCACTTTATTATCAACATTTGAAATGATCTGGAATATAGTCTTTCAGGATGCCTCTTTCCTTTTACTAAGGCCTCTTGAATTACAGTGAATTTAGTTGCTGTCTTAATTGGATTTAAATAGCTTCATTCTTTGTTTTGTCTGTTAGATACCTTAAACTGTTGAACATTTACTGCCTTTATTATAAGCTGAAATATACAAAAACATCCTTCTGTATCCTTTTTGTGCTTTTTTACACTTACGATTTGGTGATATTTTTATATACAACAATTTGTTATGTTAAATCAATACTAATGGTTTTATTAGCCACCACTGATTCTTTTTTAATACAATGACAAGCAGGATAAATGTATGTTTATTATTCCATTACTGTTTCAAAATAAATGATAAAGATAATGCAGAATAAGATAGTTAAAGAAAAAACCCAGGCTGGGGGAGGGCAAGAAGGACCTCACATTTCTATCTGGAAAACTTTCAAAGTAGATTAACAGTTAAAATTATATCCTTGGCAGAATTTGTTAATATCAAGTTAACATTTGTTCATGTTAATTTGACCTAAAGGTCAAGGCATCCAGTTACATGCAAAAGAAAACCAAGACGATTTATATAAAGTATTGAAACATAAGAAATATGTTTCTTGTGAAATATCAAGATGTAATGCCAGTTTATTGAGGAAACATTATTTCTTGGATGACATTATTTAATTAATTAATAAGCTAAAATGTCTAAGATTAATAAAAATCATTTAACCTGAGCAAGGTTTTCAATAGAGCTGCCAAGATGTAAATTCATAGTTCAGGAAGATGTCAAGAAATAACCACATGCCCCTGCTTTTTTAAAGTTGCCTAGAAAACTTTCAATCACTCTGGTGGATCTTATTTCTCTTCATTCTCTGGGCGCCCCGCCTACTGCGCCTTCTTCTTTTTCCTTTTCTTTTTCAATTACTGCTATCAACTCCTTTTGAGGTTCAATCAGGGGCTCTTCTTTTCTTGTATCTTCCTCTTTTCCTCTAATATATTCATAATAAAATGATTCCGCCTTTTCAACTGTGTCAATTCTATGTTTTGTTCCGCCATGTAAACAGAAGGCCTTCTGGTATCAGCCATCTATAATTTATTCCTTTTCTAAGCAGTTCTTTGGTTAGAAAGAGGTACTCCCTCCTCATCTCCCTTACTCTTCTTGGTACCTGTTTCAGCACCACAATTTCTTTGTCTTTATACTTTAATGTCTTTTCTCTTGTCATTTGCAAAATTTGTGTTTTAATAATTTTCTTAGTAAATCTAATATGGACTTCTCTTGGTAGCTTATTCCTCATTGCATATCTTGTATGTACAGAAACACTTCATCCATTCCATCCATCATTTTCTCTTTCGTTATTTCTAGTGCTTCCACCAATATTTCTATCATTTTTCCAACGAGGTTTTCACCCTTTTCTTCCTCCACATTTTGAAATCTCAAGTAAAATTCTGATCTATCCATCTCTCCTCTCAATGATTCAATCCTGTCTTTTTCAACTTCACTCAATCTGATATTGATATTTCCAATTTCCTTATCTCTTTATTCGTCCTGCTCTTCAATTTTCTTAATCTTTTCATCATATTTGGTCATCATCTCTTGGATATTTTCTACTTTCTCATCTGTCTTTCCAATTTTCTGTTGAATATTTTCAACTTTTTCATCCGTCTTATCTATTTTCTGCTGAATCTTCTCCACCTTTTGATTTGTCTGTTCAATTTTTTGGGAGATATTCTCATTACTCTTTTCAACATTTTCTACTTTTGTCTGTAGAATTTGAATTCCTTGCAAAATCTTCTGTAATGTATCCTCCTTCTCTTTTTCTTTTTCCTGTTGCAACATTGCCTGTATTGATCACTGTCCTCCAGATGGTGAAGAAGCAGGAGTTGTTGATTGAGAGCTTGGAGCTATTGCTTTTCTACTCATTTTATAGTTATTTCCTAGTAGGGCCCCAAAAAGCAGAGGGCCCTCCAAAATAATAAAAATAAGTAGACAAAAAGGAAAAAAGTAAAAATTAAAAATATTAAGGAATATAAAAAAATTAAAGAAAAAAAATTCTTCAGGTTCTTGTACACCTTAATCCAGTTGGTTCCACTTGTATACAAAAATAGGAAAAAAAGTAAAGAAGAAAAGGAAGGTCTCAAAAGCAACAACAGGTGGTTGCCAGTTCAAAAATAAAAAGGAAAAAAGGGAAGAGACTTCAGGTATTTATATACCCTAATCCAATGGCGAATCAACAAGATGAAAAAGAAAAAAGCGAAAAGAGGAGCAAATCATAGGCAGAGAAAAGGGAAAAGAAAAATTCCTGGCTAAAAATGAAAAAGGATAATCAAACAATAAAAATTCAATCAATGGGGGTGGAAAAGATAGAGCAGCCACAAATCCAGCCAAAGAGAAAAAGAAAACTACTGCCACCAGATGTCCAAGGCTTTTTAGAATATCAAGTCAAATTTCCAGTAGAATATATTTTCAAGGTCACTTTAGTCTTCTTTCTTTCAGTTCCAACTCTGGGTTCTGCTATCAATAGTTCACAGATGGGCACCTGTGTATACAATCCATCGTGCTCACCCCACTATCTCTTTCAAGAAGGAACTCTATGTCCTTGAATGCAGCTCACATAGATAAACAAACAAAGAAGAAAGGAATACAGTATATCCAAGCCTCTAAATGGCAGTGCTTTCACTTTCACTCCTCTCCCTCAAGAGCAAGAAAAAAGGGGGGGAAAAGAGAAAAGGCACATTGGTATTGCTCTCTTTTCTAAAAAGTTCTTAAAATCATAAACAGCATTTAATCCAAAAAATATTGGTGGAAAAAAAGGAAAAAGACCATCAGAACAAAAGATTATTTTACATAGAGGAAAAGCCAGTCCCTTTTAAAATCAAATAGTTCCAGAAGAGATAAAAGGAGAAAAAAGCTGTCAATCTTAAGAAAAGCTTAATCTCACCGCTTATAAACTGTTCTCTTTACTTTTTAAATCCACTTTCCAGTTATTGGGGTGTTCTCTTCAGAAATAAGTAAATAAAAAGAACCTCTCACCAAACTGACACATCCGATTTCCTTTCTTCGAGCTGTCCCAGCTTCAGCAGCTTGATGGCTGCCTCTTTTCCGCCGGCAAAAAGAGCTTCTTCTGGATCAACCAGGGACTTTGCAATGTCCCTGGGATCGACAGGACGTGCTCTTTCCCTTTACCATCTCTTCGGGATGGTTTAGGTCCAAATGGACCATCCAGCTGAGAAGATATCTACAGCGATCCAGGAGCTTCCCGATCGCACATAGTATCACTGGGACACAAGCCCCGCCCTCTTACAAAATCTAAAATGGAGGAAAGAAAACTGGTTACGATGAATATAATGGACTCAATTCAATCATTAAAAGAAGGAAAAATTAAAAAAAGAAATTAAAAAAAATTATAAGAAATTAAAATTTGATATAATTTGCCTACAAGAGGTACATATTAAAAAACAACATGAACACATACTGAATCAAAAAAAATTAGGAAAATTGTTTACTTCATTGGCACAATGTAAAAAAACAGGCGTGGTTCTATATATTAAAGAAACAATTTTGGCTGAATTAATTTATACAGATGATGATGGAAGAATCCTAATGGTAGAAATAATGGACAATAATACTAAAATACTTTTAATAGCAATATATGCTCCAAATGACCACCAAGAGGAATTTTATAATAAACTCCATAAAAAAAATTGAACTGGACTACGTTAATTTATGCATGATGGGAGATTTTAATGGAATAATTAATGAGCAGCTGGATTATAAATCACAAAAAGCCACAAAGAAAGCTAGAAAGAAACTACCAAAACCCTTTTTCAAATGATAGAAGAAATAAATTTAAAAGATGCATGGAGAGAGAGAAATATAGGAAATAAACAATATACATTTTACTCAAACAGGCATGAATCATGGTCAAGAATAGATATGATATGGACATCAGCTGAGTTATTTTTTAATATACAAAAATTGAAATAGAAGCAAGTATTTGGGCGATCATAATCCAATTATTATTATTTGGAAAGGACAAAAGATGAGATCTAGATGGACATTAAATAATAAGATATTAAAGGAAGAAGATTTTAAACAGAAAATGGAGAGAGAACTGGTATTCTTTTTTAAAGAAAATAAGAAAGAGGATACATCGTTACAGAATCTCTGGGACACAATGAAGGCCTATACAAGAGGCTTGATAATTGATTATACAAGGAAAAGAAATATCAAACAAAAAAAGACTTTTAAAACATTAGAAGAAGAATATAAAAAACTGGAAAAAGAACTACAGAAATTTCCACAAAAAAAGATGTTAAAATGTTAAAATCAAAATGGATATAACCAAACATAAAATGGAATTAACGGAAAAAGAAGAGCTAGCCAAAAGATTAAAAATGCTAAACAGAATTATTTTGAGGACGCAAACAAACCAGGAAGATGGTTTGCCTATAAATTAAGAAAGGAAAGAGAATCAAGGAAAATTAGCCATTTAATAGATGAAGAAGGACATCCTTGTTACGGAAATGAAGGGAAAAAAAGAATTATACAAGACTATTATGGAAAATTGTACTATCAAGAGAGTATTCAAGAAGAAAAAATTAAACAATATATACAAAAGGCAAAGTTACCACAGATACCTAAAGATATCGAAATACTATATGGATATCTACTATTGAAGCCTTTTCATATCCAGTAATATATAAAAAGGAACAAACAGTTAGATATGGTGAGATATTGAATGAAAGGGGTGAACTTAAATCTATGCAAGCGTTGGAAGAACAAGGTATAAAAATGAATTGGTTTTCATATTTGCAAGTACAATCTAGATTTGATAAGGATATTAAAGTAAAAGGTATTTATAACAAGCAGATTGGGCTAGATGGGTACTGATGAAAAGGTGATTAAAAAACTCTATGGATATTTTTAGAAATTAAAATGGAAGAGGAACAAGTTAAAGAAACAATGATTGCTTGGGGAAAAATTTTGGATATGGGATTGATCTAGAGAAATGGGAAAAATTATGGTCCCAGAATTATAAAATGACAATGTCAACTGCTTATAAAGAAAATTTGTATAAGATGTTTTACAGGTGGCACTTACCCCCCAACGAGAATTGCAAGAATGTTTAAGAATAAATCGGATAAATGTTGGAAATGTCATCAGATACCTGGATCATATTACCATATGTGGTGGACTTGTTCGGATGCAAAAAGATATTGGACTAAAATCCACATATGGTTGGAAAAATGATACAACAACACATAGGCTTGAAACCAGAAATATTTTTATTGGGAATTATACCAGATATCTACAATAAAGAGTTGAAATATTTGATTGTAAATGTTTTAACAGCAGCTAGAATTGTATTTGCCAAAATTGGAAGAATGATAAAATACCTATGCAGGAGGAAGTGATTAGGAAAATTATGGACTGTGCTGAAATGAGTAAATTGACATTTGAAATTAGAGAACAAGAAGATAAACAATTTTACAAGATATGGGATTTGTTTTATCAATGGTTGGATAAAAAGACTTGGTAATGCAATAGACTATATAATTTTGTAATAGAAATATAATAGGCTGATATAAAATATAATGTTGATATATATAACCATTGGATGAAAGTATAACATAAATTTTAGATTAAAAATATATCTTGTATATATGATGAAATAGTTTAATTGTACACAAGTAATAATTGATAAATACATAATGTTTTATTGATAATATGAGAAATTTTCTTTTTGATAAATTGTGAGTGATGAATATGAAAGGATGACACAAAGGATTTGTAACCAACTGACACACTGTATGTATATATGGAAGATGGTTTTTATGTTTTGTATGTCCTGTTTGTATGTTTGTATCAAAAATAAAAAACTTTTTATAAAAAAAGAAAACTTTCAATCACTATAAAATCAGGTAGGTAGTTATTCATAATTTATGGCTTTGTCTTGATTTGACTAAAGGAGAAAACTGCAGAAATTCTAGCTTCAAAAGCTTAATCCAGATGAGATAAATATAATTTTGTTAGAGAAAGCTTTTGCCTGAATAATCATCCTAAAAAGCAAAGCTACAATTGATTTTCCCAAAGGTACTTTTCCAAGAGGAAACTGGGGTTTTTTTGAAGACATTTTGCTTCTCATCCAAGAAGCTTCTTCAGCTGAAGAAGAAGAGATAAAGAAACTTCTTGGAAGAGAAGCAAAACATCTTCAAAGAAAAACCAGAAAGTCCAGCTGCCTCTTGAAAAAGCACCTTTGGGACAACCATGAGCTGGATGACTGAGAATCTTCATAGGCATAATTGAGTGGTTCTTCATTTTGTCTGAATCAAAAACATCATTCTACACAAAACATTCATTTTTATGACAGAAATTGGGTAGTTCTTCAAGGCTTGTCACTGTCTCAGATATCCATGTGGTAACCATAGGCAAGATTGCCTCCTGCCAAAACTCGGGGGTATGCAGCAATCACCCCACCTAAAAGAAATAGACCCCAAGGGCTTGTACTTCAGGCACATATCAGGCAAACCCTCTTGAGGCTAAAGAATCAGATCATGTTGCACCAATTCTGTGCCAGTTGCACTGATTGCCAGTATGTTTCCAGATCTAGTACAAAAGGTGGATCTGTGTTTTTATAGCCTCAAGTGGGTTGGTGCAAGTTATTTGAAGAAGTCTTACTGCCACATAGTTGCAAAAGTAATTGTTCTTGTCTGTTCTTTGACAGGCCCTCTCTTTGGCAACTTTGTTCAAATATTCTATGGCATTTTAAATTTAATTCAAGGATGAGTGGTTCTTGAAGCAAGCTTATGCCTCTCCCCACCTCCCAAGTTATGCTTGATATTCCCCAAACCCTATAAAAGTGACCAGTTTAAGTTTGCTAAGGATTCTACTCACTCTGTACTTTTTCTGGCCTTCTTGAGCAAGGAAGAAAGGGGAGATGTGTCAAGAGTTACAGAGTTTAATATACAGGCAATCTATCTAAGTTTAATTATCTAAGAGATGAGAAATTGACAGAGGAGATGGATAAGAACAGAGGGAATACATCTGAGCTTTCACTAACAGTCTGTATTTCCTGACACCGTTTGGAAACCCCACTGTGCTTGAACTCTGGGAACAACAATCAGAATACCAGCAAATTATTCGGCTTATCTTCATATAGTGTTAAAGTTTTGGATAAATAAATATTGCATTTGCTTATCATTCTCTACCAATTTATTCATGCTGAGATATGCACACACAAATGCACCTTAGGGAGTAGAATTTGTTTAGTTAACAGTCACTTTCAGCAATAGGTTATCTCTGGCCTTTAACATGTTAGAAGCATTTGGTTTTTTTCCCCTTGCAAGTATATGTATTACATTTGTAGCTGAAAAACTACTTTTCACATGTGGCAGGGGGAGGCAACAACCTCTAGTGACCAAGCTAAGCTTGTCTGCAGGGAAGAAGAGCTATGTTGTGACTATTACTAACTGAACCAGGTCCTTGTGTATGAAAAGTGAGTGCTGTGTTCTCTCTTTGCACCTGAAGTCAACCAATGGCTAGGAAGGAGACACCTGAATTGCTCCCTTTTACTAAGTCTCATGAATATGGATGTGCAAAGGAATAACATTCAGTTCTGGTTTGCTGGTATTTCCCATCATGTGTCTGTTGCTGATTGGAGAGACGTTACTCCTTCCCTGAGCAACAACTCTGAAGACCTAAATGACAACAACAAGTGAGTTGTTGTTGACCCTGGACTCATTCCAGCATCTATTCCAGTGTTTCTCAAACTTGGCAACTTTAAGATGTGTGGACTTCAACTCCCAGAATTCCCCAGGCAGTTGGCTGAGGAATTCTGGGTGCTGAGGTTGACATACCTTAAAGTTGCCAAAGTTGAGAAACTCTATTCTGTTCATATGAGGAAGCCATATTACGTAGCCTTTCCCAGTTTTTCCACCTCTTGATGTTCCCTCCTATTCAACCATGCCAATGATGTCCAAAATCATTATTATGATATCTATGTTCATCTGATGAACAGCTCATTATAAAGCCCGATGAGGAGTATGTCCAAGCCTTGGGAATTTGGCTGCTTATGCATTTCTGTTTAAATCAGAATGACATGACTTTGAATGACTACCATCTTGATATTTGACCCCCTTCCCCCATGAACATCACTTCTTCCAGTTTACATTGTAAGATATTTACAAAATATTTATGATCAGAAACAATGCAATTTATCAGACAATTCATTTTAATGAATTCTAGCAGACAGTGGTAAGTTGTCTCAATTTCATGGCCCATAAATGTAAGTCTCAATGAAAAAAAGTCTTTTAGTTGTAGCTTTAGAGGGTTTAGAATTGATGAGAATCAGAATCTTGAACCAAAAAGAGAATTAGGGAGAGTGGAATTAGCCTAGGTTCCTATGTAAATTCAGAAAGAGGTTCATTGTCTGATTATTTTCTATCCAAGAAATTGAATAATTAGCTGATAATAGGGAAGGAGGTATTTGTTTTCAAAAGTGTTTTGCCTGGTTGAATAGCATATTCTGCAGATGAAAACAGAAAGCAATCCCATTTTCTCATATTTTATTATAGTTGGAAATATAATAGCTCTTAATTTAACCAGTTTAGTGTGGTGGTTAATGTCCCAGACTGAAAACATTGCCTGAAGCCATTTGGGTGATCTTGGACCAGTCATTCTCTCTCAGCTCTAGGAAAGAGACAATGGCAAACCACTTTTGAACTCTTGTCAAGAAAACTACAATGACTTGTCTGGGCAGTAGCCATAAGTCAATCCTGATATGTAGGCACATGCACACTATTAAATTACGTTGTTGAGAAATTATCTGTAGAGAACCACATAGGTGATTTGGAGAAGAAATGCCATGGCTAACAAAACAAGAATTAAGTCCAGAAAGGAAGAAATAAGAAAGAAACTTAAGTTGACTGCACCTTAGCTCTCTTTGGTATAAGAAAGAGGGAAAGGAAAACACAGTCATGATTTCATAGTTCTTTCCTGATGCCTATATTCATGAAATAGAGTATTTGGATCTGTTATGGTATCCATTTCCTGACCTGTGCATACTCTCTTCCCTGCATAATGCTGAATTGCTGTCAATTCCTTTCCTCTTCTTTTGACAGTCAGGCTAAATCCAGGAACTGGACTGTCCTGATGGCTGTGTTTTTATTGCCCAGAGGCTCCCCATTCTGGCAAGTTGCCACTTTCTCAAGAAACTTTGCCTCATCCTGCATGGAAAATTTTCCAGGTTTCCCTTCTTATAATTGCTTGTTCTTGGAGGGTGTATCTGCTGCAGTTTCAGTATTCAAACATCCAAACTGAATAACATGTCTAAAACGTGTGTCTGAAAAAAATACTTCATTCTACTACCACCCCACCAAATCCAGATATAAAGGCTGAATGTCACCCTTCATTCTTTCATAAATTTTGTTTATACGTTATAAACGTTTATACGTTTTATCATGGTTTTATCATGTAATTTATGATAAATTTTTATCATGTATTTATGTAATTATATTTCAATGGGGCTTGTTAGTTTAATTCTTTTTTAATTATTTATTGTTTCTGTTGTTTTAGTTGTGAGCCGCCCCGAGTCTTCGGAGATGGGGAGGCATACAAGTCTCATTAATAAATAAATAATAATTAATTCCCAGCAATGGTTTCCTTATTTAAATATTGTTAAATCTAGGACTACAGGTGAAACTTGAAAAATTAGAATATCGTGCAAAAGTTCATTTATTTCAGTAATGCAACTTAAAAGGTGAAACTAACATATGAGATAGACCCATTACATGCAAAGCAAGATAGTTCAAGCTGTGATTTGTCATAATTGTGATGATTATGGCTTACAGCTCATGAAAACCCCAAATTCACAATCTCAGAAAATTAGAATATGACATTGTGCATAGAACAATATCGGACCTCTGAAAAGTATAAGCATGTATATGTACTCAGTACTTGGTTTGGGCCCCTTTTGGAGCAATTACTGCCTCAATGTGACATGGAAGCTATCAGCCTGTAGCACTGCTGAGGTGTTATGGAAGACCAGGATGCTTCAATAGCGGCCTTCAGCTCTTCTGCATTGTGCGGTCTCCTGTCACTCATCTTTCTCTTGGCAATGTCCCATAGATTCTCTATGGGGTTCAGGTCAGGCAAGTTTGCTGGCCAATCAAGCACAGTAATCCCACGGTCATTGAACCAGGTTTTGGTGCTTTTGGCAGTGTGGGCAGGTGCCAAGTCCTGTTGGAAAATGAAGTCAGCATCCCCATAAAGCTCATCTGCAGAAGGAAGCATGAAGTGCTCCAAAATCTCCTGGTAGATGACTGCATTGACCCTGGACTTAATGAAGCACAGTGGACCAACACCAGCAGATGACATGGCTCCCCAAATCAACACAGACTGTGGAAACTTCACACTGGACTTCAAGCATCTTGCAGTGTGTGCCTCTCCATTCTTCCTCCAGACTCTGGGTAATTGGTTTCCAAATGAGATGCAAAAGTTGCTCTCATCAGAAAAGAGGACTTTGGACCACTGAGCAATAGTCCAGGTGTGTTTTTCTTTAGCCCAGGTAAGACGCTTTGATGACATTTGAAGCCCATGTCCAGGATCCGTCTGTGTGTGGTGGCTCTTGATGCACTGACTCCAGCCTCAGTCCACTCCTTGTGAAAGTCCCCAACACTTTGAATGGCCTTTTCCTGACAATCGTCTCCAGGCTGCACTCATCCCTGCTGCTTGTGCACCTTTTTCTTCCACACTTTTCTCTTCCACATAACTTTCTATTAATGTGCTTTGATACAGCACTTTGGGAACATCCAACTTCTTTTGCAATTATCTTTTGAGGCTTTCCCTCCTTATGGAGGGTGACAGTGATGGTTTTCTGCACAACTGTCAGGTCATCAGTCTTTCCCATGATTGTGATTCCTACTGAAACAGACTGAGGGAACCATTTAAAGGCTCGGGAACCCTTTGCAGGTGTTATGGCTTAATTGGCTGATTAGAGTGGGACACTTTGAGCCTAGAATATTGCACCTTTTCACAATATTCTAATTTTCTGAGATTGTGGATTTGGAGTTTTCATGAGCTGTAAGCCATAGTTGTTAAGTTTGCATGAAGAGTCAGACGCGAAGAGCTTCAGTGAAGAGTTTATTAAGTGACTACAGCTCACATGGACCCAACTTGGCTGGGCTATGGCTGCTTCTTATAGCCAGCAGCTGTAGTTGCCAGCCAATCAGAGTGCAGGGTTTTTCTGCACTATTTAAACCAATCCTATTTGACATTTTAAAAGAACAATTCAAACTAAACCAATAACATTCAAACCTACATACATAACACCCCTCCCCACTAGGTTCAGTCCATACCAAACCCCAACCTATCTAATGTATTCTTTTAAATAGGTGGGGCTCTTGCGTGTACGTTGAGACCTTCATGGTTCAGAAGTTTTAACATTCTCACCCAGTGAGAGAGGAAATGTGTCTGCTGACATTTCCCCACTGGGACTTCCTGTGAAAGAAGACCCTGTTTGATTGTTAGAATCTGGTCTCTCCTCCCAACCCATCTCCAGCCCAATGTCAGCACCCAAGTCAGGTAGTGATGTACAATCTTCCACTTCTAAGGACGGATTTTGACATTGTGACAGGTTTTGGAGTGGTTCCTCCAAAAATGGCTCGTTACACATGGGGTTGATTCTTGCTTGCTGATTTTCCTCCTGTTCCTCCCCTTCCCCCCTAGAATTGACATCAGGTGAGGGAACTAGAGAGGAACAAGTGCGATATTCCTGAGAGAACCTGGATCTAAGTTGATCAATGTGCCTGCTCCAGAGGAGTCCATCCTCTGTTTGCACCCTGTAAGAACGAGGGCCTGTGATCTGAGTTATCTCAGCAGGAATCCACAAAGGTTCACCCATAAGGTTCTTAGCATAAACAGAATCACCCACACTGAATGTGCGAACTTTGGAAGTGGAATCTAGTGGTGCTGGGTGCGTAAGTGGGATGAAGGTGGTCAAGGGAAGACCTAAGTTTCCTACCCATCAACAACTCTGCTGGGGATAAGTTATTAGATGGGTAAGGAGTGATGTGCTGAACACTAAGAAGTTTTTCAACTTTCTCAGTGATGTCCCCAGGACCCAGTTGTTGAAGCTCCTTGGTAAAACGCACCATGCGTTCAGCCCAGTCGTTAGCCGAAGGTGCCCAGGGACAGTAAGGGCATGTCTGATACGCTGTTGTGCTAAATAGGATTCAAAGAGGTTGGATGTAAATTGAGGGCCATTGTCAGAGACAAGAACATCAGGTAACCCGTGGGTTACAAAAAGTTTTTTGAGCTGTTTGATGACAGCATCAGTTGTGGTGGATGCCATGGGAATTACCTCTAGCCATTTGGAATATGCATCTACTATAATAAGAAAGGTGTGCCCTCTGATAGGGCCAGCAAAATCAATGTGAATCCTGGACCATGGGCCCCTAGGACATTCCCATTCCTGTGTGGGGAGAGGTGGGGCAGGCCTGACTACCTGACAGTTGGGACAAGATGCAACCCAGTTTTCAACCCTTTTGTCAATACCTGGCCACCATACATAACTCCTGGCCAATCCCTTCATCCTTACAATACCAGGATGACCCTCATGTAACATTTCCAAAACCTCTTTGCAGTTTTGCAGGAATAACCACCCTGTTACCCCACAAAATACATCCTCTTAATACAGATAATTCAGTTTGCCTGGACTTTAAATGTTGGGCAAGGTGAGGTAGATCTTGAAGAGGCCAACCTTTCTTAATCCAGCCTATAACAGAAGCCAACACAGTGTCTTTGGCAGTCTCTCTGGCAATTTCAGCAGCATGAACTGGAAGCTTGGCAACAGTTTCTAGGAAAAAGGTGTGTGTTTCAGGTTCAAAGTCCTCCTTGTAAGGAAGTGGGCAACGACTCAGTGCATCAGCATGTCCAATGTCCTTGCCAGGCTTGTGGATAAGTTTGTATGAATAAGCAGCAAGAAATTCAGTCCACCTCAGCATTCTTGGTGACAGGATAATAGGTGTAGGCTTGTCTCCTGCCACAATGCCTAACAAAGGTTTGTGATCTGTAACAATGGTAAATGTTCTCCCATACAGATATTCATGAAATTTCTTAACAGCTGCAACAACTGCCAATGCCTCCTTGTCCAATTGGCTGTAATTCCTCTCTGCTTTGGTCAAAGTGTGAGAGTAAAATGCAATAGGGGCTTCTCTCCCACTGGGAAGCCTGTGGCTCAAACCCCCACTCCAAAAGGGGATGCATCACAAGTCAGTACAACAGGCAAATTCTCAGAGAACTGTATCAGTACAGCATCAGACGTGATTAGTCTTTTAATACTGTTAAATGCTGATTGTTCCTTCCTGCCCCAGACCCAAACAGACTTTTTATCAAGTAATCTGTGCAATGGTTCAGCAATGGTTGCCTTTTGAGGTAGGAACATGTGATAAAAGTTAATAAGTCCAAGGAAAGCTTGCAAATCTGTTTTGCATTTAGGTCTAGGGGCTTCTTTGATTGCTTTAACCTTGGCATCTGTAGGGTGGATGCCATGCTTGTCAATCATGTAGCCCAGGAACTCAACCCTGTCAGTTTTAAGAGTGCATTTTTCTTCCTTGACTTTTAACCCCGCTTTCCTGAATCTGGTAAGGACTTCTCTGAGTCTTTCTTGTAACTGAGTGTCATTTTCAGCAGAGATTAAGGCACTACCCCTGGCAGTCCTTGGAGCATTCTTTCCATAAGGCTTTGAAAGATGCCTGGTGCCACGCTTACTCCAAATTGTAACCTTTTACATTTGAAAGCACCTCTATGAGTCACAATGGTTTGGGCCTCTGCAGTGGCATCATCAACTGTTAGTTGTTGATATGCCTGGGCCAGATCCAATTTGGCAAAGACTGTACCCCTGCCAAGTGAATGTAACAGATGATGCACCACTGGAACTGGATATGCGCTCTGCTGCAGCGCACTGTTCAGTGTCCCCTTATAGTCCCCACAGATTCTTACTGACCCGTCAGTCTTGACTGGTGTGACTATGGGTGTCTCCCATCTGGAGTGGTCAGTGGTCTCTAAAACCCCTTGAGCTATTAATTTGTCTAATTGTGCATCAATTTTTTCCTTTAAAGCAAGTGGAACCCTTCTGGGCTTTAAACGAATTGGGGGCACCTTTGGATCTTGGTTGAAAGTGATAGGGGTCCCCATATACTTGCCCAATCCTTTGCTGAAGACCTCTGGAAACTCAGACTTCAAGGCCTCCTCCCATTCAGAGTTGCTCACGTGCTTGATGCCAGTCACCTCGATGCCTAGTGGCTTGTCCATGATGGTCAGGGGCAAACGTTTGGTGTGGCCTTTAAACTTCACGTTGAAATCTCTTGTTCCAACTACTGGAATCTTGTTCCCTTGGTAGTCTTTAAGAGTCAGTGCTTGCTTCTGGAAATGTTTCTTCTGAATGTTGGGAAGTAGCCTGTGAATAGTGTCCCATGACACCATAGATAAATAGGGGACTGAGTCCACCTCCATTTGGCAAGGCCTTCCTTCAATGAATACTTCACATGTATTTTTCTGCTTCTCAAGGGTGAAGAATGACCAATGGTGATTGTTTGATGAGTTTCATTCTTTCCACTTGCTTCTGAGTTGTGCCCCATTTTCTCACTGAAATTGTTGGGCTTGAATTCTTTCTCAGGAAATTTCTTCCTACTAGGTGGAGTTCTGGATGATTTGCAGACTCTTGCTAGGTGACCTCTTTTCTCACAACGTAGGCAGATGGTGTCTAAGAACTTGCATTCAGTGGGGTGCCCCCCACAGCCTCTGCAATAAAATTATTGCCTCTTTTTTCCAAGGTCTTTCCTTTTCTTCTCCATTCTGAGTCTATAAATTCCTTCCTCCACCTCACTACAGTCTGAATCAGAGTCTATTTGCTCGCAATGGGTTGTTGTGGACTTTTCCACATCAGAATGGCTTGAGGCCTTGTTAATTTTCTTCATGGCTGCTGCTGAGGACTTGGTTGCTTCCACTGAAACAGCTTCCTCTATGGCCTCCTTAAACGTGATCTTAGGTTTCATTAGTAATTTGCTCTGTAAGACCTTATCTTTAAGGCCTAGAACAAACCGATCACGCATGGCCTCTTCTAAGTTGGTAAACTCACAAGCACCCCAATGTCCCTTAAACTTGCCACAAGTCGTTAACATTTTCGCCCCTTGATCCCGACGATAAAACTCGTGTCTCTTAATGAAGCATGATACTTGTGGGGCGTAATGGGCTCTTAAAAGCTTTTCTAAATCAGGCCATTCCATTACCTTCAAGTCTGCAGCTCCTGCCAATGCCTTCGCCATCTTGAAGACTGCCGGACGGCAGTGCGTGAGAAATACCGCCCTCTTCTGCTTCTCGGGGATATCGGCGAGGTCGTTTCCTTCCAAATACATTTGGAAGCGATCCGCATATGATTCCCAGTCTTCTGCCGCCAGATCGAATGGGGCTGGGGGAGTGTTCAGCGCAGCCATCTCGCTCTTCTGCTTGTCTTCCGCATCGTCTCTTCTTCAGGGGAATCCCATCCTCGTCGCCAGTGTTAAGTTTGCATGAAGAGTCAGATGCGAAGAGCTTCAGTGAAGAGTTTATTAAGTGACTACAGCTCGAATGGACCCGACTTGGCTGGGCTACGGCTGCTTCTTATAGCCAGCAAACGTAGTTGCCAGCCAATCAGAGTGCAGGGTTTCCCCCCACTATTTAAACCAATCCTATTTGACATTTTACAAGAACAGTTCAAACTAAACCAATAACATTCAAACCTACATACATAACAATAATCATCACAATTATGACAAATCACAGCTTGAACTATCTTGCTTTGCATGTCATGAGTCCATCTCATATATTAGTTTCACCTTTTAAGTTACATTACTGAAATAAATGAACTTTTGCATGATATTCTAATTTTTCGAGTTTCACCTGTACTTCTTAACTTCTTAAATGGGTCATTGTTAGAGGGGGAGAATCATTTTTGATACAGTAAACTGTTTAGGACAGAAGAAAATTTAACAGCAGCCCTGCTTATTCAAGTTTTGTTTCTTAAGAGTTCTAGAGAGTAGAAACACCTCATTTTTAGAGAAAACTGCAGTCAGAGTTGCAATTTAGAGTGGACACTTAATCTGTTCCTGTATTTTCAGATTATAGGTCAGATTTTTCCCATCCTAATATTTTCCAGATAGATTGGATTATTAAATGAAAGTTCAAACTCCGATAATTTTCAATCCTCATAGGAACCAATCCAGATGGTATCAAATGCATAAAGATTTATGAGATTGAGTTATGCAGTAAACAAATCCCTTTATATTTTCAGAGGATAGCACAAAATTTTCTGTTACTCTTAACCAGATTTACAGTCAGATGTGGAAACTCAATGTACTTCAGTCTATATACATATAAAGACCCTTTCTATGTCCCTTAAATGAAAATTCTATTTAACAACTTTGGATTGACTCATAGTAATTTTATAATCTTCAGTGAGTAACACTGAAATAATTGTAGCCACCTTGTACTATGACAGTTATGAGGTTTTATGAAATTATTAGTATCTTCCCTTTGTGTATTATGAAATTGGCTTGTAACAATAACTCAGATGACTTGTTACTTTCTTCATTGGCCCATCACAAAAGCAAGGACCAAGCTCTTGATTGTTCTGTATTAACCACATGAGTTTCCATGGTCTTATGGCTACTCATTACTTTAACATCCTATCACATAGGCCAATCTACTCTTCACATAGGCCAATCTACTCTTCACATATCAGGGGCTTCAGAGTACTTACCACAGTATATAAACTATTTGGATGTGAATACCACCTGGTATAGAATGAAAACAGACAAAGCATAAGGTAAGTATGGAAGAGTTTCTATCCTAATCAGAAATGTATTTAGTACACTGGATCCCATTTCCAAATTCTAGGAGGGAAAATGATATAACATAGTCACTGAACCGGTAGTAACACCGGTTCAATCCCACCCCTGGAGTGGAGCCTCACATGTGTGTGCACTTGCCCACCATTCATGAAAGTGAAGCTTCACATGTGCACATTTGCCCACTTCTCCCACGGCCTGGTTTCTATTAGGTAGGCTCAGTAGTGGCCTGGGGACCCCTGCTTTAGAAGGAAGTTCTATTTGGAATTGCCTTTGAAGATTATCTAGAACAGGGGTGTCAAACTCAAAGCCCATGGGCCAGATTTGGCCCTCGGGATGCTTAGATCTGGCCCATGGGGCCACCCTGGAAACAGTGAAGGAATGGCTTGCAGTGCCTATGTCAGTGAAAATGGAGCTCAGGGAGGCTTCATGCAACCCTCCCGGGCTCCATTTTTGGCAATGACTGCCTCCTGAAGCCCTCTTCCATCAAAAACAGAGCTCGGGGAGGCCCCATGAGGCAACCACACCTCCTGGCCATGATCCCCCCAGTCCCCCAAATCAAGCACAACCCTGATTTGGCTCTCAATGAAATTGAGTTTGACACACTTGATGTAGAAGCACGAATCACATGCATTCTGGATCACAAGGGAGGAATGGTGGTAGAAGGCAGTAGCAGTCAGAAAATCAGTATTCTTGCTTTGTTGCTCCTCCATTCTAAAAATGAACACAGCTGAATTTGTCCCACTGAGTTCAGTAGTGAAGATATGATGAATATCATCCTCATTTAACCACTAAACGTCATCAATGCTCCTTTGTTAACGTGTATCCTCTGCTTTTGGTATCACTGAGAAATGTATTTATGTTTATTGAATCTTACTCCTAGACTTAGCCAAAAGGAGCAGAGCGCTTGAAGCTTATTTTCAATAACTCCCATAATTGCTAATACTGGCAAAGGAGAGACAAGATTAAAATTCTCCAAACATTTGAATGCAGGAGCTAGGATTGTCAGTTGAAAGGTTGCTATCCCCAAATTTTTCACCATTCTAACTTTATGTAATTTTACCTTTGTGATTTGGCAATTTTGAAGTGGTACTTCATATATTTTGGGAGATTTGGTGCATCAACCCAATTAAAACTTCCTTGAGAAAGTAAATAAATAAATGTGCATTGGACTAAAATTAATAATGTCCATGCTTAATCCAGAGTAGGGCCTCTGACTATTGTGGCTGATTTCCATTTGGCAGGTTCATCCAGGCTGAGATTTCAGATGAAACAGTATAGGAAGTGTTTCAGTTTAAATATCAAAGACTCCAAAGTATTTGCAGAGAAGTTCAATTCAGTTGCCACTCATGTTGAATATTTTGGCTATCAAGGAAACTCTAAAATATGTCCTTGAATATTAAACTGAATGTTCAAGTACCATACATATTTCATGGTACTTACACATTTCTTCTCTCTCTCTTTTTTTTAAATAGGGGAGCACACAAAATAAGGGCATTGGGAACAAATAAACCTTCTTGCCAAAAATACAATAATTAAAAAGAGAAAAGACATACATCAGGGTGGTCCACCTATTTCACTCCTTGCTTTAAAGAAAAGAAAAAGAAAGGTGTGCAGTAAATAATGTGAAATGACAACCATTCATTCTGGAAAAAGGTTTTCTAAGAACAGAAGATCAGATAAAGCATAAGTGGTCTTGGACAAGGGAAAATATTTTGAGTGTATCTTATGTGCAGTTGGGCATATATTTCCTCTATAAAGTATTACTTCCCTTGAGGAATCATTTTTGAATAAAAGACACCTTCTTCAATTCAAGTCTTATTTAGCGTTTAACTGCCCCACCATCAAATTAGCAGGAACAGCAAAGACTAAACTAATAAGAACTAAATAAACTCACCTGAAATAAAATGAAGAATGACAAAGTGAAATGCACATCTTTTGACAAAATGTCAGTAATTGCCCCATTTTGGCAGTACCACAAAACAGCTCCTGAGAAAAGCATATCAAAGGGATTTTTTCTGGCCAGTGAGGAAAAAATGTACAGTTTAAGAAACGGTTGGTAATGGATTTGAGCAGCAATGCTTGCAATACGGCAAGAAACTTAATTCTCTCCCCTTTCATATTAATACACAGGTCTCCATAGCTAGCATGGCCAAACTGTAATTGTTATATCCATGAGGTAGTGTCAGGCTTAAACACTCCCCTCCCCTCATGCTGTACAATGTATAAATGTTTTTTTTTTTGTTTGGATAACAACTGAAATAATGCTGAAATAGTCATGTCAGGAAATACCATGTCACTTTCATCTTCTCTTTCAGGGAAGAACACATATTTTGAATTAGGAAAATCAAGAGGAATTCTCTCTCTCCAAACTGAAATATCTAACTGCCAGATAAGTATGCCCATATGTACTTAATAATGTGGCGGATCAGAACAATGTTGTCCATCAGCCTCTGTACATTTCATATAGCCTGTTGCAGTATTTGCTTCAAAAATGTAAGATGTTATGTCAGAAATATCTGTTTGGAGAAAAAATACATTTATCTAATTTGAAAGAGAAAAACATTGTTATGAAATACACACACACCTTTATTTTTTTTTAATTACATTTATATCTTTCTCAAGACTCACTTACAATTTTTGGGATACAACCCAGTGTGCTCAGCAATAGCCTTCATTCCATTGTATTTATTTATTTATTTATTTATTTATTTATTTATTTATTTATTTATTTATTTATATTAGTAGAAGTCTTCCATACCATCATGTGAAGGTGAAACCTGAAATTAGATCCAGCAGGTTCTCTGTGCAACAGACCAATTGGTGTCCCAGTATCAAGCTTGGATAATACATGCCATATTGGCTTCTTCACTCATCATTTTATGGAGGAAAAGCCAGGCCCTCATATTAAGGGCTAGCAGTTGCCAATAGCAGCTTAGACCTATTCAAAGGCTCCAGCTAGCAGACCAGAAAGGGGCATTAAAACCAAACTGTAGTTGGGCCAAGCCCTCCCCTCTTCTAGAAAGGCAAACCCAGTATCCTCCACCATATTTCTCTCAAGCTATGGTGGGATAGTAAGGAAAAAAATCCACTATATTCTAGCCTACACCCAGAAAGCATTCCTTCTTCTTTCCTATATGATATAGGACTCCATCCCACTTTATACTCTCACTTTATTTATATGTGTGTGTGTGTGTGTATAAGCTTGAATATAGGATGATATTAATATATATATATATTAAAAATAGTAAAAATAGTAATTTTAAAAAGTATTTTAGGATTTACTGCATAACAGCTGAGTTTGTGCAACACATTAAACTTGTTAAATGAATTCACTCATCTCTAAATTCATAGAGCTGGAAGTGACCTAAGAGGCCAACAAGTGCTCCTCTCTCCCCCCAGATACTACACCATCCCTGTTAGATGACTATCTAGTCTCTGTTTGAAACCTCCAGTGAAGGAAAAGAAACCACTCCATGTAGTAACCTATTCCACTGATTGACAGCTCTTATTGTGAAGAATTTCTTCCTAATACCTACCCTGAATCTACACCCTTGAAGTTTCGTCCCATTAATGGGGTGGAGCAAGTGAAAAGTGAAAACCCTTTACAATGTGACAGCTCCTCTAACCAGAAAGAGAGATGGACATATATGTTGCCTACAGCTCCTAGAGTGTAAAATTAAAATGAATTATTGGGTAGTATCTCTTTGATTAGGGACAACATGCTGAACCTGGTGAGAGTAAGCCAGCAGATCCAGATTCTTAAAGTTCAAACTGATCTCAAGCTTGAATACAGGATGAAAAGCCTCTGGAATGTATACTAATGGTATCCTGTATCTTCTAATGTAATTCAAACATACAAGTTAAAATGGAGCTTGTCCATATTTATATAATAGTCATAGTACATCATACTCTGTTTGTGAGTCTTGGATTAAGATCACACATGTTAGCTAATATGCCCTATGTTTGAAATTCTTGAAATGGTAGCATTTTAAGGTTAAAATATTGAGTAGCATAATAAGCCAAATATGAAAATTTTAGGATCTTGAAAGGACCATATTACAATCATTCCTTGGCAGATATAGCTTACACCTCAGATTGTCTACATGGTTATTCTCATATATAGTGTAGTACTTTAGGCACCTAATATAAAACAAATGTATACATTCTTCATCCTACTTTACTGTTGTTGAACAAATAATGGGTTTGGAATTTTTCATGAAGAAATCCATTTACTATCATAACTAAAATATTTTTGAACTAAGAACTTATTCAATCCATTTTTATTTATTTGTTTAAGTTGTCATTTTTAAAAAGATGCTACTTGGAACTGCCATCAAGATACTAACACTTTAAAATAGTTATCTCTCTAAATTCAGAACTGAAATTAAAAATTCTCATAGGGTATGTATTCCAGTGATATATTCATAATAACTGTCTTAATTTTATTGATTCTGTATCATCACATTGTTCTCAACTCCTAGATAGATTTTCACCATGATGATCTATCCCTTCAACTCTTCCAATGGGACACCCATTGCCTTTGTAAATAAATCCATCCATCTTGCTGCTGGTCAAGGTCTTCTCCTCTTTCCTCCAACTTTCCCACCATTAGACCGTTCTCCAGAAAGCTAGGTCTTTGCATAATGTGTGCACTGATTCCATAAATAAATAAAGCTTCATTGTCATACTTTACTGTGTATTTCAGTTTTTCAAAGTGTGATTACATTGGCTTCAATTTTAACCTCTAAGAAGATAATTTTAACTAAAAACAAAACTTCACTCTTTTCAAAATGTTGTCCTCTTTGAGACAAAATGCATATCCTTAATCAAACAATTATCTATGATGCATTAGTGATTTGCATATTTCTCTCTTTTCTGTTTATTTTATAATTTTTCAAGATTCATTAGCTTCACAAACATCAGCCAAGTTATCATGAATAAGATTTGTAGTTGTAGTTGTAATTTAAAATTATAACATCCCAAGCCTATGGCCTTGACTATCACTTTAGGGCTATATAGCAAGTTAGTTCCTCTATAAAGGGAGGTTTTCAATCTTGGAAGAGAAAAGGCTGTGTTGGAACTCTCTCCATGACCACTATTCCTATCAGCCTCTAAGAACAGTTTTAGGACCATTATTTCAGTTAAGTCTTAAAAACTCTATGAAAAAGGTTAGACAGGAAACAAAGTGAGAGTTAAAGAGAATGCAAAAGAACCTCTATGTTGGAAGGTGACCAACTGTCTTTCTTTAGGGAGGGCAATCCTCCTTTTGTAAGTTCTGTCCTCCCTCAAAACGTGTCCTCCTACATGTCCTTCTTTTTGATATTTGAAGACTAATCAGTAAATCACTGTATTTGATCAATGCCGATCCAATCTGTTGTGTGTGATGTGACGTATTTGTATTTGACATGATGATTCGTCAAGGTTCGGTACAGTGCAGTGAGATGCGATTATGAGATGCATGTGCTCCACACAGGAGAATTGTTTTGAGAGAGTGTGCTGCATGCAAGAGTGCAATGTGCGCAAAAGTGCGCCGTGTGCAAGAGTGGGCCATGTGCAAGAGTGCACCGCGTGCAAGTAGCTTTGTTTTTTTTCTCAATTTATTTCTGTCGGCCTTCTCATTGTAAAAAAGTTGGTCACCTTACTATATTGGCATCCCTTTGAAGGTTACTTATTAATACTTATGTATGTGCAAATCACCTTTGGGCGTTTGCAGGGGTGGGATTCAATCAGTGTTACTACCAGTTTGGTAATTATGTTTTGTGTTGTGCCGTGCAAAGCAGCTGAGGTTGAAAAAGCAGGAAATAAAGGTCAGGTAACAGCCCGGGCCAGCGGGTGGGACAAACAGCAGCAGACACAGAACCAGTTCTGTGTCTGCTGCTCTTCAGAGCTACCGGTTCTACAGAGCTGGGCAGAACCAGTAGCATCCCACCCTGGGCTTTTACCACTAATATGTTGATTGGGTAGGTAAACATGCACATTATCATCTAGATGATGGGGCCAGCCAAAATATTCTAAAGCATTCTTTTTCAAATAATCATTTGTACTTTTCAAATTACCAATAAAGAGAACTAACATCTTCAACTAGAACTAGACCTTTCATATAAACAAAACAACCCACAATTGTTTAGAGATATACTGACTCCTTCAGCTAAGTGTCAAAATAAATAGTAGTGAGCATTAAATTTTTCCATTTTTATAATGCATTTTTGGAGATCTGTTGTAAGCTATTAGTCCTGGGCAAATAATTTGACAAGGTATTCTGAATCTGAAACTTGAAGCCAAGTGGCAACTGTGGTCACTCAAAGACTCAATATGACTATCTAGACATTATCCTTAATGATCTTCTGGTCATTTTTGTTATAATAACTGGAAAACAAAATAACAGCTGCATGTAATGTCCTGTCTTCTAATTATTTTAGGGAAAACTTGTAAAGTCCTAAAATTTTAGATCCAGGATATTTGAGAATTATCTTATTTGTTTGTTTATGGCAGCATTTAGCTGTATTTTCTGTCTCTTCCAACTAGGGAAATTACAACAATAAAAATGCAGAATATAAAATATAACAATATTAATATACTCATTGCAATAATTATCATTTAAAAACCTGATGAAATAAATGTATTTTTATCATATTTCTAAATACTATTGTTTTCAACGATGTGTTCAGATTATTGATTTCTTTATTGTAAGAACCCTAAAATGTCAACAATCAATTTTGTAGGGGAAGAGCAGGAGAAGACTCAATCTTCTATTTCTAAATAAGAAATTTAGAAATTATACTTTCAATATAATTTGTCATGTGTAATTCTTTGCTTTTGGTTTTGTCCTGGAAGAAATTTTCCTAACGTGGACCATTTTTTGCCAAATTTTAAAAGTCTGTAAAGAAATCTGAAAGGCAATTCTCACACTTTTGGAAATATGGTTAGAAGAAGCATCATACCTTGAAAGTTTCTTTCAATACTTCAAAATTATCATAGGATACATGTGCTTAATTCCATTACTTGATGGAGGTTGGGTTTGAAATCTATTCAACCTAATAATCAGGTATGATATACTTGTAATAAATATCCAAAGTTACAATAAGGTAAGGGTTTTTTTTCCTATTAAGTATTGAAAAACTTTCTTTGTAACCATGATAATTTTAAGAAAAGCATTTCTAGAGAACCTTTCCTTTCCTTTGATTATTGCAACCCTCCAGGAATCTGGACAGGCATGAGATAATTCATTGCCCATACATCCTGAACTGTGGCTTCTTTCCAAATGATATTTCCGGAATGGAAAGTTAACAGATCCAACGTATGACAATTTTGTAATCCTAGCTCCTCCCTTAGCTGTAAGTCTCTAATGCCAGGATGAACTCATGTGGAAGAGTAAGATTTGCTTGAGTATCATCTTTAAATGGACAGTGTGAAACAGTTGGGAGACCTGTTTTTAAAAGTGTAACCTGAACCACTGGAAACCAGAACTTGCAGTGGGGCTTAGCAACAAAATCAACAATATAGAGATAGTTTATGACATGTGATCACTAGTGCAGAAACAAGGTTGCTTAAATATAGATTCGTAAGTATTAGAGTATTTCTGAGAAGTACACATCAAGCCTGAAACAGATGCTGCTAATACATTGAGAGCTTTAGACATTTATTTTTACTTTTAAATACTCAGCTATATTTATCTGAAAGATTTACCACTACATTCCTGACATATAGGTATGCTAGTCACTTTCCACTGTCTAGACAGAACAATATACAAAACTGAAGATAAGAGCTTTGAAAGAGGAGAGGAAAAAGAAAAGTACTCTTCCTCGACAGCATGGCCCTGGATAATGTGATCTTACTGTGGATTGATTTATAATAGCTTTCTCTTTCAAGTCATATGGGTAATTCCAGACTTGGGGCAACATGCCCACATACTGCAAAACAGATGGGTGGATATCTATGTACATCACAGATAGTTCTACACATTTCACATGAAGACAATATTTAGAAATTTATATCTTTTTAGTACCAAGAGTCTGGTGATATAGATGATAGACAGATAAATTAGGTGATAGATAGATTAGATGATAGATAGATGATAGATAGAGATGATGATAGGATAGAAAGATAGAAAGATAGATAGAAAGATAGATAGATAGATAGATAGATAGATAAAAAGAAGAGAGAGAGAGAAAGGTGATAGAGAGACAGATAGACAGACATTGTATAGGATAGAGAAAAATACATTTTAAAGTATTGAAGCTGGATTGTTCATGAAGAATTTATTTTATGTGATTAAATTTATAAGGCTGCCCAAATTAACATTCTACCCAGGCCTGAGGGAACAGCCAAATCTTTAGGACTTTTTAAAGCACAATCAGATGAATCTCAGGGATGGAATGAGATGGTATTCTACAGTGTAGGTACTGTGACACAGGCTTCCTATCAGAGGACCTTTCTTAATGGTAAGATTTGAACATCCCAATTCCACTTGATCATACAGGCCAGACAAAAACCACCAAAGAGAGATGGGCCTATGATAACCAAGCCTTATGCCATGAAGGACTATAACTCCATTATCCATGAAGGATAACTGGGATCTTACATTACACCCATCCAGAAGCTCACAAGTAACTAGGGCAGTTCACAAAGCAAAGGTGTTACATGGCATGCACTATAATTACACATCCATTCCATTCTGGCTCAGTTGCAGATTTGAGTAATTTTCAAAGGCAATTCTTTGTAAAATGCATTAATCCATGTAGGAGATTACCAAAGCTTGAGTCACTGTCTGAAGGAACTCTGGTCCACGTAGAGGTATAATTATAAATAAGCTGGGTTTGTGTGAAGGTCTTCTTAGCTAAGGCCACCACTTGCTCCTCAAGATTTCAAATTTTTACAGCAATAATTAGAAAATTTTGCAGGCAATGGCAAATATATAGAGATATATTTAAGGATTGAAACCTCAGGATTTTGACAGGTTTGGTATGCAGTGGGCCACTTTTGTTTCCATCTTGAAGCATCCAGGAGACACATCTTCTCTGTCATGTTACCTGTCCTGTGCTTCCAATATTCAGATGTCCCTCACTTGGTGGCCTTCCATAACTCATTTAAGTCCTGGCTTTTCTTCTAAGAATTAAGGCTAGGTGGCTAAGTGAACCCTACTTGGTTTGATTATTTGGTTGGTTTGTTATTGGACACATTTCATATTGAACATGATTGTAATTATTATTAATTATTTTGATTGTTTTTTCTGTATTATTAGCCATCCAGAGTTGTACTAGGAAGATGTTATTAATTAATCAGTTGATCAGATTTTGCTGGCAAGTTCTTATGAATCTTGCAGATCTTATGAAAACTCATCAGATCTGCAAACTCAGGACATTTGGAATGTAAAATAAATAAAATACTGGTTGCCATTTGGGATGTAAGTGAGTTATTCAGGGGTGCTGGGCCCCAAACTACAGAAAGTGGCTTTTTAAACTAATGTAACCACAGTCTTATTTTTTCCTCTAATACTAAATTCATTTCCATAGGCTCAATTGAGTCAGAATAAAATCACTAAGGAACAAAAGAGAAATCAAAATACAGTAGTTATTTTCTTATAAATAAGAATGAGGGAAGCAGCGGGGAAAATGATAGAGTTCTTCTCTTTGGAAATTCTTTTGAGAAGAGAGAAGTTGCTGGTTACTTTTACCGTTCTACCATCGAGAGCATTTTGGCATACTGTGTAATGGTGTGGTATGTTGGGTGCTCTGCAGTGAATAAGAAGATGCTCCAGAGTTATAAACACAGCACAAAAAAATCATTGATTGCTCTCTTTCTTCTTTGGAAGAGATTGCGAAGACCAGACTCCTCTCTAGAACACTAAAAATCTCCAGACTGTTCTCATCCTGGACATTCATATTTCAAACTGTTACCATCAGGGAGGCATTATAGGTGTCTTAAAATAAGGACTAATAGATTTTTTTATAATTTTTTTTATTTCCATCTACACATACACAACAATATAGTGTGGCATCAATATATCATACATTTTAGTATAGGCAAATTAATAATACCAATCATATCTCTCAATGCATATATTGACATTAATTCATAATCCTTCATTGCTTATTTTCAATCTTTCAATACTCTCTCCAAATGCCTACCACCATATCAATTAAACATACCTAGTAATTCCATTATTCAATTTTCTCCCTGCTTTTATTTTTATTTTTTTAAATAAAAAATTCTCATTTGGCAAGCAGTGTGGTTCCAGGTTTCACATCTCAATACAAACATGATCATAGTTACCTATTCATTTTATTTGTTTAATTTCATATTGCATCATCTTTATTATTATTAAATATTTATCTTATCTTATCCAGTTCCAATTCATGTTATATTAGTATATTCTCATATCTTATTTTACAATGTTATCTAAAATTCTCATCACCTTTCTATGTTCATTTTTACCATGTTATCTAAAATTCTCATCTCATTTCTATATTCATTTATCATATTACTTTTTTCTGTCACATTTGTCATTTCATCAATCCTTATCTATAAATATAATTGTCCACTCTGGTTAATAATTCAAGCTAACCACCTTCATTCTACCTTAATATCAATCTCCCTACCTAGATTATAACACAAATAATAATAATAATAATAATAATAATAATAATAATAATAATAATTTATTTGACTTGTATGCCGCCCTTCTCCCTAAGGACTCAGGGCGGCTAACATTAAAACAGCACAAAATTTACATAAAAAACAATTAAACATAAGAAGTTGAAATAAATACAGTAAAACATTAAAACATTAAAAGAATAAATAGTAAAAAAAACCCACCTGGGTCATTCCAGGCCGGCCTGTTGAAACAACCAAGTCTTCAGGTCCCGGCGGAAGGAGTGGAGATCAGGGGCCAAACGGAGATCCACAGGGAACTGGTTCCAAAGGGTGGGGGCTCCCACGGAGAAGGCCCTAGCCCTGGGAACCGCCAGCGGACAGTGTCTGACCGATGGTATCACAAGGAGGCCCCTCCTGTGGGAGCGAACAGGGCAATCGGCATATATATATATTTCTCAGATTCCACATTACATTTTCTCAAACACCTTATAAATTATCTATACATTACAAAATACTATTCTCATTATATTCTTATACATCACAACATATTACCTTGTGGAATCTCCTTCCTTATCCGCTTTATTTTTCACCCATTATCTCTCACTCTTTGGACAATGTAATTTCTTTTCATCCTTGTTTGTTACCTGCTCCTCTTTATTTTCTGGTCCTTTCTCTTAATTCCCTTTTTCCCCATCCTTATTCTTATTCCCCTCCATTTCTCATTCCAGTTATTGAACTTTTCTCTCTCCCTCTTTCAATGTTTCTTTTGCTCTTCTTTTTCCTGCTTTTACCCTCTCCCTTTATCCATTTCCCGAACTATTCTCCCTTTTACCATCCCATCAGACCACAATTTTTAATTTCTAATTCCTTTTCCCCCCTGTTTAAGTAATTGTTGTTCCATTTGTCCTTCAAAGTTGGCTTCTTCTTTGTAGAACTCCTCCCCCTCTGGTTTACTTTGTTCTTGTATATGCTGAGTCACCATTTCTAATTTCTGTAATACGTAATTACACATTTCAAGTTTAATTTTTATCATGTCCCTTATATCTTGCAAATCTAATCTTGTATCTTGTAAGCCCAGTCTTATATCAACAAAAAGTTCCTCCATTATATCTCCTCTCTTTTTCTTTCCTCTTCCTTAATAGCTAAAATCCTCTTCTTTAATAGATATATTCAATCCCAGAGTCCAGTATATTATTTCAGCCAATTTAACAATTGACCATTTGTTCCAGGTCTTCTAATTGGCCCCAACTATTTCCCAAGTAACCGGGTGGTTCTATGACAATAATAAAGTTTCTTTTACTTTCTTTTAAGTTCCAAAATCCAAACTCTTGAGAAGACCGGACATTTTAAAAAATGTACTAAAATTTTCCTGTACCATCAGGTGGCGCTCTTGAGCCTTTTTGCCTTTAACTTTCTTTATTAAATATAACTTATATTAAGTTCTCTAATTTCAATCATTAGCTGTTATTTCTTTTCTTTTCAACACACTCAATTTTAGCATTAGTAGTTCAATAGTTATCTAGTTTAATTTCTAAACCTTTGTTATGTTAAAGTATTTTCCTTTAAATTTTCTCCTCCAAATTAATCCAATACAGTAATTCAATCCAAATTTTATAAAATCCAATTTCCTTCTCACTTTCTCTGGTCGCCGCTTCCACATACTTTCCTCCAAGGTAGACCTTTATTTTAATTCCAGGGTACCTCAAAAATGATGTCTTTTGCCTGGTTCACACTCTGCTCATGACTTCTCTGCTGCAGCACAAAACTTATTTTCCCGAAGTGTTCTTTGTCTTCATGGTGGCCATTTTAGGACCACCACTGCAGCTTGCCTTTGGGAGGGGTTTTCCCTGTTAGGGAGGGAGCGGCTCCCTCAACCCTCCAGGTGATTCCCCCCTTCTTCACCACCCTACAGGGTGGCTCTGGTCCCGATCAGGACCCTCCAGCAAGTGAGCTCGGGCAAAACCTCGCACGATCGCGGATTCCGCTCTGACTTTGATGACGAGCAAACCGGAAGTCGAGGACTAATAGATTGAGAAACAGTTTCTTTTCCAAGGCAGTAATTGTCTTGAATCAAACAGTGCATTTGTGATTTAGTTCTATTATTATTATTATTATTATTATTATTATTATTATTATTATTTAAATTTTTAAATACTCTGTAGTGTGATTGTGGTGTGGTGTTTGGGACACTGTACTGGAGTAGCTTTCAAATTTCATTGTATTCATGGAATGCAATGACAATAAAGGTATTCTATTCTATTTTCTTGCAAAGAGGAGTTAGAGTTTACAATACCTTCACCTTAAAAGAACAGCTAAGATGCACTTCCTGTTTTACCACACTTTAACTTAGTTATTTCTGTTAGTGTTTTATGTTCTATGCAGTGGTGGGGTTCAAATTTTTTTACTATCGGTTCTGTGGGCATGGCTTGGTGGGTGAGGCAGGGGGAAGATACTGTAAAATCTGCAGTCAGAGGTGGTATTTGCCGGTTCTCTGAACTACTCAAAATTTCTGCTACTGGTTCTCCAGAACTGGTCAGAACCTGCTGAATACCATCTCTGGTTCTATGTTTTATTTATGTTTGTTTTCAACTTTTTGTGCTCCATTCAGTATTAAGGCAGGACATAAATTCAATAAACAAATAAATAGGAAATAATCTTCAACCCACTCTAATTACAGGTAATCCTCAACATACAACCATTCATTTAATGACCATTCAAAGCTACAACAGTACTGAAAAAATGGACTTATGAGAGTTTTTCACCCTTATAACCATTGCAGAAACTCCATGATCATATGATCAAAATTCAGATATTTGGCAATTGTCATGTATTTATGGCGGTTGCAGTATCCTGGAATCATGTGTGACCTTTTGTGACCTTCTGACAAGCAGTGATTAACTTAATCACTGTGGCAAAAAAATTGTAAAATGGGCAAAATTCATTTAACAACAGTCTTGCTTAGCAACAGAAATTTTGGGCTCAATTGTGTTCATAAGTTGAGGACTGTCTGTACTCTTTGTGGTAACAAGGAACCATGATGAAGTCATATGCAAGTATTCTTAATCTTTTAATTATGTCATCATTCATAATAAAACATGATTGCAATGTATCTTAAATCCTCAGTATTGTTATATTTTGTTTCATTGTCATCAAAACTGAAGGCTGGCGAAAATGTATTTCTTCAAACAATTCAGCTGAATTCATTTACTACACGCTAAACTATTTTGTTAGTAAACAAAATATTTTCTGCTTTCTGCCAGATGATTATCAAAGACATATGACATGGTCAAAGTGGAAGAAAAGAAATAATTAGATTTAAATCTATGTTACATTTTCAGAAGGCAATGAATGCTAACTGCAAGCTTAATACTTGCTGAACTTGGTGTGACACTATGCTTTGTTAGATACATATGTACAACTTAAAAATGTCTGGAGTCTGAAAGCAACCAGTTAATTTAATTAATTAATTTCTGCCCAGTGTCTGTTAAGGATTGAGGTAATGCTAAATCTCAAAAGTAAGCAAATAAACCTTGTAGTAATTTTTAGGATCCTAAATTATAAAGAAAGTTCCATAACAACAACAAGCTATTGTATTTTGCAAGCACATTCCTTGTGGGTCCTTTTCCTAAATCCCAATAAAACTGGAAGTATGAAAAACACCTTTACTAGTAGGGAAGTAGCTACTATATTATGAAATCAGAATCAAGAAACTCACAGTAAGGACCAATCAAAGTGAAAATACTTATATATAGATAAACCATTTTATATTTTCAATTTATCAGAGATTATAATACAAATGAATACTTCTTAAAATGAGTAACATGGGTTGTTACTACAACAGCTTTCAAATAAAATTTTCTTTCTAATTTTCCACAAAGTAACATGGGGATGCAGTTAATCAATGGTGGGATTCAAAAATTTTTACCACCGGTTCTGTGGACATGGCTTGGTGGGCATGGCAGGGGAAGGATACTGTAAAATCTCCAGTCAGAAATGTTATTTGCCGGTTTTCTGAATTACTCAAAATTTCTGCTACTGGTTCTCCAGAACTGGTCAGAACCTGCTGAATACCACCTCTGCAGTTAATGTATTTATTTTTAATTACTTATATGCTTCCCACCACTCCACTGTAAACTGACTTAGTCTGTATTATGCATCTGAGTATTTTCAACAACTCAAAATTAAAAAAAAATACAAATACACCATTTATCCAAAAGCAGTTTTTATGAAATTGAAATGATGCTGGTGGTAGTAAAAGTAAAATAAAATAAAATTGGCAGGCTAATAGAAGCTTCAATCAATCATTTACACTGTATTCTAATCTGGATGCTTTTATTTTTAAAACAAAAGATTAACTTTTCTTTTTTTATTGTTGTTAAAAGTAAGTTGGATAAAAATCAAACCATGACATTTTTCTGAAATACTCTGGTTTATATTGGCAAATAATGAGTCTATCCCAGAATATTTACTCATTAAATAAGAGATGCAACATGAGTATACAGATACCTGTGTTATCTTTGCCTTTTATCTCTTCTTGGTTTACCTTCTCTACAACAGTACGTGCTTTTATATAAAGAACGTAGTGTTGTAGAGAGAGTATGCCAAGAATATAGTCATAACAGAAGGAGTAATGCCAAAGTGGATAGTCTTTCTGGGAACATCACTATCCATAGAATAGATAGTTGGCTTAGGTCCATTTTCTGTATTCTTTGTCTAATCTGTGCCAATCATTAACTCAGTTCTTGGCTCTTGCTAGAATTCTGATTTACTTTTCTATTCGTTTTGGTGTACCATGATTTCTCCTGGGTTAATTCTGCTATACAATATGTCTTCTCATGTTTTCCTCTTTTCAGTAATGAGTATACCATACATTCCTGGCAGAGTCCAACTCTGATCTTTGAGCAAACTCTGGCTTTCCAGACAGATACAAGATACAATATATTTTTTCTTCAAAGAAGATTTGTAGTTTGGCTTTAGTTCTTGTATCTACCTAGTCATGGTTTTATAAGACCACTATGCTGGTCAAAGACTGTAACTAAGTAGTAGTAGTTGTAGTAGTAGTAGTAATAGTAATAGTAGTACAATAAGACCACACACATGAATAACTCTTCTTCAGGTTTGGCCAGAAATGCCTCTATTTTTCTATACATATATTAAAAGCTAAACAAGATAATGCCTCCATGCATATCATTTGTTCCTATTTCTTGGTTCAATTTTCTTTTCTGTAAGCTCATGATGCCTTGATCTGAATCAGGAATACTACTCTATACACAACATGCAATTAGTACATGAAAATCTTTTCATGAACATGAAGAAAGCAGCATGGTTACAGTTCATGTTGTACCCCTTTATATGCTTGGGTGATGCACATCCAAAAGCAGTTGTATCATGTCAGCATAATGTTGCTTTCATCATTTGTTCCTTCATCTTCTATGTGAACACCACTGTCCTGCTATAATGCTTCTTAGAGTCAAGCCTAAAAGGATTTAGCCTAAAATAACAAACTTGAATTTTTTTAAAAAATAAAGTTTAAAAAGATGTTGTAAGGTTGCATATACAAACAGTGTTGTCTAATCCTGTTGACATTTGTATTAATTATTCTTAATATTTTTATACGGAAGCCACTGTCTTACACTTGCTTCCATGAAGAAAAATCCTAATCAGACATAATGGAGGGTGGGGATGGGGAATTGTAATAAGTGCTCCCATATATTCTTTTGAGTCCTGTTCTATTTATCTATTTATTTACAGTCCAATACCAAAACACAGAATTTAAAATACAGCACATCATTTATACTTGTCTAAGTAACCATATATATAGTTTGGCACAGTTCAAAGGTATTGGACAGTTGCTCTCTCTCTTTCACTCAGACCAACCTACTTCATAGGTTTGTTGTGGAGAACATAGTTGGAAGAAGGAGTATTATGTATGTTCACCAACTTGAGTTACTTATAAAGGTAATAAAGGTCAGGATAATAGAGACATCTGGCTCACAACACACCTGACTTCACTATTGTGGAAAAGAAAAAAGTCTATTCATTGATATTGCAATACCAGCTGAAGCATGAATGGAAGGGAAACAGCTAGAAAAAAATAATGAAACATTGTGATTTACAAATCACAAGTTGAGCAATTGTGGAGGAAGAAATCAATGGCTATGCCAACATTAATAGGAGCCCTTGGAGCAATACTCAAAGGGTTGCCTAGATACATGGAAATTTTGAACTTATTGATGCAGACCTGAATATTATGACTTTGCACAAAAAACCCTATCCTATTTGGAACTATATGATATAGGCTCATTATCTGTATTTGTGCAGATACATATTTGATCTTCATATGGAAAATTGGAATATTGACATACACACCAAGTTCTGTTCAGTTTATCTTCAGTTTCATCAGAATTAAACTGTGGGTCTTGAATCCTTTCCCCTAATTAGACTAAAAATGTTCTTAGCCTTGGAATAAACATAAACTTACTTGTTTCATTCACTTTATGTAAAAATTAACAGATTACCTTATAATAGTAGTAGTAGTACAATAAGACCACCCACATTAATAACTCTACGCTGATAATACATACAAACTCTAAGCTGATAATACATACAAATAGATGTTTGATTATGAATTTATCCAAGGGATTCTCTCCCACCATTATTCCCATGATATTTTGACTCAAAGGGGAGAAAAACTTTAGTATTATTTATTTTTTACCCCCAAGTTCTGTCAAGAGGTCAGGTGCTTTGGTTTTGAAACATTTATTTCCATTTCATTCAATCATGCTCTGGTTTTGGTTTATTTTAAAAATAGCTCTTGTTGTCGTTTTCATATCTATATGGACACAATTTCACAAAAAGAGAAAGCTTTTGCCTTTCACATGAACATAAATTAGAGCAAACATTGTATTAAATAATATATCACTACACAAGAGTTGTAACATATAGAAGGAAGCTCTCTTTTGTTTTACTGTCTCCCTTTAACAGGATATTTAAATTTTCCAGTCAATTTCCAGCTTTTGTGAGGTCACACCAGGCTAAATTCCATTTAAAGTAAACAAGCACCTGTAGTTCTTTCTGTATCCTAATATTGCCCACAAACAAGAAAGATAAAAACCTTGAGAGGAACACAATCATAACTCTCAGAGTAGAAGGATCAAGGCAGATGAAACTTCTTGTGTTGATATGGAAGGCAAAACCACAGAACTGAGTATATTAACCTAATATCTTAATTCTTTTGTGGTAAATCATTTTAATTTTCATTGGCAAATCTGATTCATGGTAATATTTTAAGTTGCATCAATGAACTTTTAAGCTAGCATATATATATATATATATATATATATATATATATATATATATATATATATATGTAGGTCTTGGTGTATTCGGATCTTGTTCCGTGTAAGGTTGAGAATACCTTGGCAACGTTTCGACGAAATCTCATCCGTCATCTTCAGGCTGGTGTCTTCAGCTTCGTTCTCCCAGGACGACACAAAAGGCTGAGAGACACACCTCCAGCACCTCAGCCACACAGGGTCTCAGGAAAAAGCCATCCAATCTGCATGCATCAACTCCACAAACCAATCAAAAAGTAACAACACATCCAACTCTAGAGTTTAAAAGGGAAAAACAGCCACGATCACACACTTCTCCCAGGAGAACGAAGCTGAAGACACCAGCCTGAAGATGGCGGATGAGATTTCGTCAAACGTTGCCAAGGTATTCTCAACCTTACACGGGACAAGACCGAATACACCAAGACCTACATACCTTTACCCGTGAAAATCTACGAAAACAAATATATATATATATATATATATATATATATATATATATATATATATTGGTGATTGTCTTGTCCGTTAGGTTGAGAATATGGCAACGTTCGATGAAATCTCATCCGTCATCTTCATTGGTGTTCTTTCGTTTCCTGGAGAAGTGCCACAATCACACACTTCTCCCAGGAGACACTGAAGACACCAGCCTGAAGATGACGGATGAGATTTCGTCGAAACGTTGCCAAGGTATTCTCAACCTTACACGGGACAAGACCCGAATACACCAAGACCTACATACCTTTACCCGTGAAAATCTACGAAAACATATATATATATATATATATATGAAATCTTTCAGAATGTTCCATTAAAACAAGTCATTGAACAATATAGAAGGAAGGGCTGTGTAAACAAAAATTTAAACTTCACAAATTGACCTTGGTCCAGTCACTGTGTCTAAGAGTTAGATTTTGTCCCTACTTGGCATTTAACCTTAATGCAATTGTTCCTTGACAAGAGCAGTTTTCCTTCTTCTCCCAACTACAATGTCCTTATCTCATCCCCACCCCGTGTAAGTTATCATTAGCTGTTTGTGGGTGAACCTATCATTTTTCCCCCAAAACCATCACTCTGCTAAACAAATAATTCCCTCAACACTGTTCAACTATTTCAAAGTCTGCACTACTATTATTTCTCATCACTCCTTATCACCCATCCCCTCCCACTTGTGACTGTATGACTGTAACTTTGTTGCTTGTATCCTTACGTGTATATTGACTGTTTCCTAGTATGATTTGATTGCTTACTGTACCCTATGACTATCATTAAGTGTTGTACCTTATGATTCTTGACTCTTGATGGATGTACCTTTTCTTTTATGTATACTGAGAGTATTTGCACTAAGACAAATTCCCTGTGTGTCCAATCACACTTGGCCAATAAAGTATTCTATCTTCTACTTTTTATTTTTGACCTACCCCTGTTGTTGCTGCACTGTCCTGATCGGTGGGTGTTTTTTTTTCTGCTGCCTGATGACAGGCTGAAAGGGAAGGACAGCACAACTAGAGGAAATCAATCACTTACTTTACTTTGATTTTTCTTCCCATGATACACATGTATATTCAGCTTCTGAAATAGCCATATAATCCCTAAAAAGATGTGGCTGCTTCAATTATACAAAAATAAATTGTTTGTTTATATACTTGCACATTCTGAAGTATCTATTTTGATGAATTTGCACAGCCTTAATCTGAAGATAAACAGAACAGCTATACAGAAAGTGGCTATGTTAGTTAGAGGTCCATAATGAGCTAAATCTTGAGTTTAAAAGTAGCATGCAATATCAACTGTTATGCCTAACAGCTAATACCTAATGTGAGAAGTTCCACAGTTCAGAGGAAGCTCTCCTGATATTTTCATTCCTAACCACTCAAACAATATCTGGCTCAGAGACTAACTACTGAGAAGATCTCAGCTGATTCTGTTGGGTACAAATAACTTAACCATGTTTTCTCATTTGAATTCCAGTTTACAGCTCTGTGGTGTTTCCTTCTGGCCTCTCAATAGGCCAGGACCTGCTTATTATATGTGCTATCTCACTTGACAGCTTGCCATGACCCAGCAGGACAGCTGGAATCCTCAACAAGCTGTGCCAAGAATGGAGCTCAGCAAAGTGGGTGGAGGGAAAATCAACATCTTTGGCAGTCTTCCAGCATCCCTGAAAATCTCTCCCAAGCCTCTGACTGAAGACAGAGCTTTGGGTTTTTCTAAGTAAGGTGAAGAACTTTCTCTTAGCCTAACTCTTTTCTTCCAACACAAATGCCTGGTATTTCCCCCCAAAGGAATATATAAAAGAGCATATGCTGTATACCCTCAATCCCTGTCTTTGCACATACCCAAGTTCAGAGATGTAGTCACCCAAATATTCATTGCTAAAGTAATTAGAGCTAAAATACTGTGGTGATCCAATAGCAAGCATCTTTGTGTGTGTGTGTGTGTGTGTGTGTGTGTGTGTGTGTATTCTATATAAAGAGAAATATTTGCTTTGAAAACAGAACAGTCTCTTCTTCCTAAGTTTGTGCAGTATGTGCAGTGTACCTCCAGAGGTAAGAACGCTTTAGACCATATGCATTCAAACTTAAGACAGGCATATAGAGCAATCCCCTTCTCCCATCTGGGTACATCTGACCACATCTCTCTGCTCTTGTACCCAAAGTGCCTATCCCCTTAGGAAAATGATACGGCCAGTCAGGAAAACTGTTAAAATCTGGCTGGAAGGAGCACTCTGCCAGTTGCAAGATTGCTTTGAGACTACTGAATGGAGTATATTTGAACATTTGGAGCTGCAAGAATTCACTGACACTGTACTCTCATGTATCAAAACGTGCACGGATAATGTAACAGTGGACAAGTGCATTAGAATCTATGGGAATTGCAAACCCTGGATGTCAGCAGAGGTACGGACACTTCTGAGAGCCTAGAATTCTGCCTTTAAGGCAGGTGACAGAGATAAATACAATGAGGCCAGGGCAAATCTATGGAGAGGCATCAAGGTAGCTAAACAAAAATATAAACAAAAGGTGAAGAAACATCTAGTAGACAACAACCTGAGGTAGGTGTGGCAGGGACTACAGCATCTAACCAACTATAAGGGCAATACTATTAAGACAGTCAACTCTGATGCCTTATTGGCAGAGGACTTCTCCACCCACTACAAGGTCAAGAGACCTGAACCTGTAGCCCCAGCCCGCTTGCCCTCCAACTCCCAGCACTCACCTTGCATGAATACCAAGTGAGAGCTGTATTGAAGGCCATGAATTCCAATAAAGCTGCAGGTCCAGATGGGGTCCTGGGGATAGTGGTTAAAACCTGTGCTGACCAACTATCAGAGGTCCTAACAAGGATTTTTAACTGGCCCTGCAAACGACCAGTGACCCATCATGTCTGAAAGCAGCCACTAACATTCCAGTCCCAAAGAAAACAGCAATAAACAGCCTGAATGACTATAGACCCATTACACTAATGTCTGTAGTGATGAAGTGCTTCGAGAGACTGGTTCTTCAACACCTCAGGTCATGCCTTCCATAAACTTCGACCAATATCAGTTCGCCTACAGAGGAAATAAGTCAACAGCTGATGCCATTGCTACTGCCCTACATTCTGTAGTGAGTCATCTAGAGAAACGTTGGAACTACATCAAAATGCTTTTCATAGATTACAGCTCAGCTTTTAACACCATTTTGCTGGACATCCTCATAGAAAAGTTGACTGACTTGAATTTCCCTTCTCTCACCTGTGATTGGATTAAAGACTTTCTGATGGACCAGCCACAAACAGTGAGAGTTGGGTCTTTCACATCCTCCTCCCTGAAGCTCAGCACTGGCTCTCCTCAAGGCTGTGTGCTCAGTCCCTACCTGTACTCGTTGTACACATACGACTGCATATCTTCTAATCCATCTAACATGTTAATAAAGTTTGCAGATAATATCACCGTATTGAATCTTATTACAGGAGGAGATGAATACAGGGAAGAAGTCCAGCAGCTATCCACTTGGTGCTCAGAAAACAACTTGCATTTAAACACCAGCAAGACAAAGGAGATGGTGTTAGACTTTTGGAAGCAGAGAGAGGAACCTGCCCCATTCTATATCAAGGGGGACTGTGTGGAGAGGATCTCCTCTTTCAAATTTCTGGGAGTCCATCTTAGCCAAGATCTCACCTGGAAAAATAACACAATCCAGGTGGTCAGGAAGGCTCAACAGAGACTCCATTTCCTGAGGGTCTGGTAGAACAACAACTGATGACTTCCTTTTACCAGTGTACAATAGAAAGTGTCCTTACATATTGTATTACAGTATGGTATGTTGGCTTGACAGCTGCAGACAAAAAGGCATTACAGAGGGTGATGAGTACAGCACAAAAATTATGGGCTGTCCCCTGACACCACTGGATGAAATCACCAGGACCCGCTGCCTCAGTAGAGTGAGGAAAATCCTTAGGGATGATGACTGAATGACTGAATGACTATAGACCCTGGTCAGCACTTCTTTACTCTCCTATCATCGGGCAGGAGATATAGAAGCATAGCCAGCTGAATGAATTGGCTGAAAAATAGCTTTTATCCATGGGCTGTCAGACTTCTGAATGCAACATAAACACCACAATTAGGTTTTATATGATAGACTTGCAGGGCCTGCACCAAGGAGGCTCATTTAAATTTCATTGTACACATGTTGTGCATTGACAATAAACGTTTGATTGATTGATTTGAGTTGAAGAACATTTCAAAATGAAGAGCCTTGAAATTTTTATTGAATCTTTTCTTTTGCTCAAACAGTATATAGTGAAACCATTCCTTTAATAGCATTGCTTACATGTTGCTGCAAAGTTTGTTCCTCAGTGCATATCTCTAAATTTCTTATCTGAAGCACTGTGATGAGATGGGAACATCTGAAATTTGCACACCTATATGCTATTTTAGTATTAAACTACAATCCTCTGCCTTCTATATTACGTATGATATTATGATTGAAATCAGACAGATCTTTAGACTGAATTTAGCATTTTTCCTCCTTTATCCAGTCCTTCCCAAGACCCTTGGGTAGGCAGGTGTTATTAGTATTAATAGCAATAGCAATAGCACTTAGACTTACATACCACTTTACAGTGCTTTACAGCCCTAGCATATTGCCCCCAACAATCTGGGTCCTCTTTTTACCCACCTCGGAAGGATGGAAGGCTGAATCAACCTTGAGCCTGGTGAGATTTGAACTGCCAAATTGCGGGCACCTGATGGTTAGTGAAGTGGCCTGCAGTACAGCACTCTAACCACTGCGCCATGGAGGCTCTTTAAAATTATCCATGTAAGCTGTTCCAAATAAACTCAATTGCAATTGACTGGTGGTGATTTTGTCAATTGCAATGGTGCTCAAATGGTGCTCCATTTGCATTGCATTGTTTTGCAACAATCATTCTACTGCTATTTGCAGTTCTTTGTATTTTGTGATCTTCTCTAGTTCTCTCTTATTCTGTTATCTCCAGGTAGTCCAGACATTTTGTCCTTCTTATCAACAATTGTTAAGTCTGGGAGCATATGTGGCAGATGTTTGTCTGTTGAATTCTAAAATCCCTGAACACTTTCGCTTCTTCATTGTCTAATACTGTATCTGTTTTGTGGGACAGATATTCCATGCACCATTGTTGCTATTTGATCATGTTGCTGTTTGCAATCAGTCTGTACAATCTTTTTGCAGCAGCTAATTAGGTATTATGGATCATCATGCAGTCAGCTAGATGTTTAGACTGGATTTAACATTTTTGTTCACCTATCAAGTCTGTCCCAAGGGTTTAGGATTGGCAGATGATGTTTGATGGTGTTAAAACAGGATTACAAGTAAAGATGCCTTTTACAATTGACTTACGGTGATTTAGTCAATGCAAATAATGATCAACTAGTATTCCAGTTTTGGGATTGCACCTAAGGTGTGTAACATTATTGGTACTATATTTGCTTTCTTTGGCCACAGTCATCCTACTTCTATTTGCAAGTCTTCTGTGTGTGTGTGTGTGTGTGTGTGTGTGTGTGAGAGAGAGAGAGAGAGAGAGAGAGAGAGAGAGATTTTCTCCAGTTCTTCCTCTTCTTGTATACTTACTTGTATACACTTGTATATTTACGATTTATATCGACTGTTTCCTACTATGATTGACTGCTTATTGTACCCTATGACTATCATTAAGTGTCATACCTTATGATTCTCGACTCCTGACGTATGTATCTTTTCTTTTATGTATACTGAGAGTATTTACACCAAGACAAATTCCTTGTGTGTCCAATCACACTTGGCCAATAAAGTATTCTATTCTATTCTACTGTGCTATCAACAAGTGCTTCTACAACAATGTGAATTCACAGCTGTCAATTCTTTAGTTGGTGTTGGTCTTCATTTTGCACAGAATTCTTCCCAAGAACCTAGGATATTGTAATGTATTGGCATGGTGTATATGGAGAAGCAGTGTGCCTTTTGTAATTAACAGGTAGAAATTTATCAGTGCACAGATTTGCTAAGAACCAAGACTTTGTGGTATGGCACCTAGTAATCCAATAACTACAGAGACCACCGTGGATGGTTTATGTCATAATCTTTCACCTTTGATTTTCAGGTCTTGATGATTTCAGATCTTCTCCAATATTCTACTATTGCCAGATATTGCCACATCTGTTCTGAAAGAGAGTTGCTTTGCCTTGCTCACTAATGGTAGAAGTAATTATCCAAGAATATTATGTTTGTGTCTACAACTTGAGAGGTGGGGGTCCTCCTGGGCTGCCTTTTTAACCATCTAAACTTTTCCTTAATTCATGATCAAATATGGCTGCTTTGCCCCTTCAACTTGACCTGATTCTCCTGTAAATCATTTCTCCATTCATAAGCCTCCTATCAGCAAGATGCTCAGAAGCTTCCCCCACCACCTTTATATAACTCTAATTTCAACTTATTAGCCACCAACAGTTCCTAATTTATTTTGTTATATTTAAGGGCAGTTTCCCCTGATATCTCAAAAAGCTATATTGAGGTCAAAATAATACATCCTGAAGAAAGAGTGATTTTGTGGATGGGTGGAGGGTAGAGAGATTGAGAAAGGTTAGCTTGTACTTCCAAATAGTTCTGTTACAACTCAGAGTGCTGGCTTTCACTGTAGAGCTCTAATGAGTGCTTCAGAAACATACCAGAGATCATGAGCCATTTTTAACATTATGATAAATGGAGAGAACAAAAGTTGCAGTTGACTCATGTTTCCTCTTCTCCATCTCATCCAAAATTGAACTGTTCCATTTGACCTAGTGGGGATCTCCAAGATTATGTTCAGATGAGACATAAGCACAATAAACAAGAAGGGAAACTGTTTTGGACATCTGTCTCTTCTTCTCTAAAGTGATTCGTTATGAACTTCTGTCCTCTGGGAAGAATCAACCTTATGTTTTGGCATTGTAAAAAATATATATACTAACTGGTTTTAATCATATTTTTATATTTCAGAATTGTAAGTCATTAGAATTAGTTGAGATGATGGCATACATGTAAACAGCAACTAATAAATAAACCCATCAAGTCCCAAAATTTAATAGGCTCTCCCTGCAATTCTATGAGAAACCTTATGTTGGATATATTGTTGTTATTGTATAGAATTGTTCTTAAAGATCATTGTCTTGTCCTTGCATATTATATTTGAAAAACAAGAGAACCTGAAAAGAACTAGAGCTAGCTTATCTGAACTGCAAAATTCTGGATTACCACTAAGATTTCAATAAAAAGTTTAATTTTCTGACTCCTTTCACTGCTGTGTATTATAGTGGCCATCTGGGCTTTTGTAAGCCAAGTATGATATGTCGAATTGCTTTTCTAAAGAATAACCAGGTAAAAAAAGGATTCAGAAGATGAAGTTGGCACACAATATAGTCATCAGCATTTTGACTAATAGGAGTAGACTTCTGCATATTACATTAACTTCAGAAGAATTTATTTTGATGAATATTTGGTTCTGGTATTTTTGTTTAAAAACCTAAATGACTTGACAGCCAAATATTCTTTCAAACAACAACTTGTCAAAACATGTCATCTTTTTCCAAAGTAGTTTCTGATTGCTTTAAACTTTTCTTCTGGTTTGTTTTCTGTGTACCTCCTCCATTGAAAATATAGAAATCTACAACCAAATAATCCCAGTTTGATTCACAAATTAATGTACCAGGTTGGAACTCAGAAGATTGTGAGTTCTAGTCCCAGTTTTTCCCCCTCCCAGAAGTCTCCATGAGATGCAGGTAAGTGCAGGATCTGTGCAGAAGCTCTGGGAGGGGGAAAAACTGGCTGTCCAGAAGTCCAGAAACTAGCCTGTTTCCGGCTTCTGGAGGGTCTCCAGAGCCCAGGGGAGGCCATTTTCACCTTCCCAGAGGCCCGGGGGAAGCCCCTAGACCCTTGGGAGGGTGAAAAACATCCCTCCTGGAAGTTCTGGTAGGCCATGCCCACCATGGCCACGCCCATCCAGCAACCAGGCAGCGAACCGGTTTCTGGGATTTTTGAATCTCGCCCCTGCTCCCAACAATAGCTTCCTAAGTATCACACTCATGGGCAAAAACATTTCAGGGAGGGGTTGGCAAATAGCTATGTAATTCATTCATACTAAAGCTCATGAACATTATATTTTACCTTTACAGTCTGTTACATTGTAATTGCCTCCATGTAAGATAGTGCTAATAAAAGGCTTTCAGTCAACTTTTGCTAATCATTTGTATTTAGGTTCTGGATTTTGTTTCAATATTATTATTATTTATTATTATTATTTATTTAGACTTGTATGCCGCCCTTCTCCCTAAGGACTCAGGGCGGCAAACATATAAAAAAGAATACATTTACAATAAAAAATATTAAACAAATACAAGTCTATAAATTACTAAAAATGAATTAAAACAATTAAAATTGCAATAGTAACAATAAATTAAAACAACCCACCCCCGGGTCAATCCAGGCCTGCCTGCTGAAACAGCCAAGTCTTCAGGTCTCGACGAAAGGAGTGGAGATCAGGGGCCAAACAAAGATCCATGGGGAGCTGATTCCATAGGGCAGGCGCTCCCACAGAAAAGGCCCTGGCCCTGGGAACCGCCAGCCAACAATGCCTAACCAACGGTATTCCCAGGAGACCCCTCCTGTGAGAGTGCATGGGGCGATCGGAATGTGATGCTGGCAGGAAGTGTTCCCGCAAGTACCCTGGACCCAAGCCATTTAGGGCTTTATAAGTTGTTACTAACACCTTGAAGGAAACCCGGAAGGCAACCGGCAACCAATGCAAGTCACGCAGGAGGGGTGTAACATGGGAGTATCGGGATACCCCCATCACAGCCTGCACGGCCGCATTCTGCATTAGCTGCAACCTCCGAATAATCTGCAAGGGTAGCCCCATGTAGAGAGTGTTGCAGTAGTCAATTCTGGAAGTGAGGAGTGCATGAGTGACCGTTCGAAGGGCATCTTGGTTCAGGTAAGGGCGGAGCTGGCGAACCAGCCAAACCTGGGCAAAAGCCCCCCTGGCCACAGCTCCCACTTGCTCCTCCAGATTGAGCTGTGCATCCAGGAGGATGCCCAGATTCCTCGCCCTATCCACGGGGGGTAACACCTCCCCCCCATGACCAAAGATGGCACATCCACTGGAAACCGAGATGCCGGTAAGAACAGCCACTCAGTCTTGGCCGGATTGAGCTGGAGCCTGTTACTCCCCATCCAGGCCTGCACCACCTCCAGGCACCAGGACATCATGGAGAGAGCATCACTGATCTGGTCTGGGGTGGAGATATAAAGCTGGGTATCATCTGCATATTGATGATACCTCACCCCAAAACCACGGATGATCTTGCCCAGCGGTTTCATGTAGATATTAAACAGGAGAGATGAGAGAACCGACCCCTGGGGCACCCCACAAGTGAGGGGCATCGGGGACGATCTCTGCTCTCCTGCCAACACCGACTGCGAGTGGTCCAAAAGGTAAGAGGAGAACCACCATAAAATGGAGCCCCCCACTCCCAACCCCCGGAGCCGCTGCAGAAGGATACCATGGTCGATGGTATCGAAAGCCGCTGAGAGATCTAAAAGGACCAGGACAGAGGAAAAACCCCTGTCCCGGGCCCTCCAGAGATCATCCACCAGTGCGACCAATGCTGTCTCCGTGCTGTGTCTGGGCCTGAAACCCGATTGGTACAGGTCAAGATAATTAGTTTCCTCCAGGAACAGCAGAAACTGCTGAACCACCACGCTCTCGACAACCTTCGCTAAAAAGCGAAGGTTGGAGACTGGACAATAGTTGTTCAAAACGGTTGGGTCCAGAGCAGGCTTCTTGAGGAGGGGTCTCACCACTGCCTCTTTCAAGGCAGCGGGGAAAAACCCCTCACTCAAAGAGGCATTGACAACTGCCTGGAGCCAACTACGTGTAACCTCCCTGGAGGCATAAACCAACCAGGAAGGACACGGGTCCAATAAACACGTGGTGGAAGACAGCCTCCACATGATCCTGTCCACTTCATCCAGGGAGACAGGGTCAAACTCAACCCAGATAGAATCCACAAGACTCGTCACCACTCCATCATCTAAACCCTGCCAGTCAGAGTCCAAGCCAGCCCAAATCTGAGCGATCTTATCTGCCAGATGTAGACTAAATTCCTCTGCTCTGCCCCGCAAAGGGTCCCCCCTCTCCTCCAATTGCAGGAGGGAGGGAGTGATCCTGAACAGGGCCACAGGGCGATCATCTGTAGATGTGATTAGAGTGGAGAAGTAAGCACATCTCGCTGCTCTAATCGCTTCCAGGTAAGTCCTAATAGAGGCTCTTAGCTGGACACGGTCAGACTCAGAACGACAGTCCTCCACCTGCTCTCCAGGCATCATCTCTAATATTACTAAAATTAATATCCCTGTTTATTTATTTTTTAAATACTTTATATTAAAGTTTTACAAATTAAAAAAAACAAGTCATGTTTACAATTTTTGCAATTTATTGTAGCATCAGTTTTTCCCATCTTTCATTATTCATATCTATATACATATATACATTATTCATATTTACCTTGTACATTATCTATTATTCCTGTTATCTATCCAAGTATACAAATTCTCCTAGACCATATAGAATTCTCTTTTTTCCTTCTCTTGCAACTCAATAGTAAGCTTATTCATTTCTGCACAATCCATAATTTTTTTAATTAACATATTGTCTGTGGGATTACTCTCCAATTTCCAATTTTGAGCATAGGTTATTCTTGCTGCTGGCAGAATATGTATTATGAGATATTCAATTACTTTTTTTATATTCACCTCTAATTATCGCTAATAAAAACATTTCTGGTTTGAATTCTATTTTTTCATTTGTTATTTCTTGCAGCCAATTTTTTACTTTATTCCTGAAGTTTTTGGCTTTGGGGCACAACCACCACATATGAAAGAAGGTACCAGTTGTTTGTTCCAACATATTGGACTCAAATTTGGATATATCTTGGCCACTCTTGATGGTGCTAGATGCTAACAATATGAATTAATATCTCTGTTTAAATGTGAACTCATGAGCTCATTTAATTTTCCAACTACCCATTGAGAACAGGTAAGCTTTACACTCAAATATACATATTACATATGCATGCACACATTCATTACTCCAAAAGGTAAGGGCTGTGGGAAGTAGGGCAAAAATGGCAGTTGGTTTATTAATCTGTGATGAAAACCAGACTTCTAATGATATACAGGGAGCACAAGGGAAGCAGATTTTAAAACAGAGAGAAGGAGAGCAGCTGAGTGCTACGCTCCTAGCAGAATCTTTTTGAATGTTCCTGCTTGCTGGTGTTCATAAGGAGTATGTTATGTAATGCACTTTTATCAAGGAATCCAAGTTGAAAAGCTTTATGAAGTTTCATGCTGGCCTTGCCTAACTAATTGTTTCAAATAATAAAAAGCTTGCATCAACACATTTCAGCTGTTTCAAGTCTCAGCAGGGAATGGGATTGCTCTCCCCCACCCATCTCTCTTTCTCTCTCTCTGTCTCTCTTTCCTCAAGGTTACAAGACTTTTCATTTTTAAAGTATTGGGCCAATAGCATGAAATTATTATAAGCATCTGATACCTGTCAGTTTTTGAAATTTCATAACCAGCAAAAGTCAAATTCCAAGGAGCAAAAAAAGGAAGAATTTTGAATGGTGAATAATGATTTAATTGAGAAGAAATTAATTCCACCTTTAAAAAAATTCAACATTTTAGGCATATTCAACACCAAGGAAATTTTGTTTAGGTTTGAATAAGTATGACCTTCTGTTTCAACTTGACTAGTTTAAAAATATTGGTGATAATAACACATGAATTGTTGACATCTGTATACATAACAGGGTGAGGAAGAAAAACACTATCTTAAAATAAGATTTAGGTCTACATAACTTAATAGACAAGAGATTCATGCTGTTCAGAACACCCCATTGTAGTCCCCACCCTATCACTACCACCCCATTAAGGTTATGAATGGGAGAAGAAGGCCTCTGAGAAATTAAAGTTTCTTCAGTTCATGGTCCACAATCTTGCTGCCAAAATTCAGCAAGAAAATAGTCAAATTTCAGATATTTGGATTTAGCTTAAATCTTTAAAATATATATGGGGGATCACAATATAAGTTTTCAGAAATTACTCAAAATACTCAATTTCCTATCCTTAGTGCATCAAAAGGATAAAAATGCTCTGGAAGTATTCGGACCTGCTCCCCTTTGTCACGAGAAGACTTCTTACAGTCTGCCACCCAGTTTGGAAGCAGAGAGTTTACTTCCATCTGAAAAAAAACCAAACCCATGTGTTAAGTTTGCATGAAGAGGCAGATGCAGAGTGCTTCAGCTCTTAAGTTTAGCTTCAGCTCAGAACGGACCCGATTTGGCTTAGCCGAGGCAGCTATATATAGCCGGCTGCCTCGGCTGACAGCCAATCAGAGTGCAGGGTTTTCCTGCACTTTTTAACCAATGCTTTTAAACACTTTATAAGAACAACCAATCAATTCAAACTCTGCATACATAACACCCCTCCCCACTAGGTTTACTCCATACTCAAACCCCATCTATCTAATGTATTCTTTTAAATAGATGAGGTTCTTATGTGTATGTTGAGACCTACATGGTTCAGCTGTTTTAAGGTTCTCACCTTGTGAAGGAAAAAATGTGCCTGTTGACATTTCCTTACTAGGACTTCTAGTAATGGTAGAACCTGTTTGGTTACTACAACCTGGTCTCTCCTCCCAATCCATCTCCAACCCAATATCAGCACCTAAGTCAGGTAGTGATGTGCAATCTTCCATTTGTAAAAATGGTTGTTGGTACTGTGACAGGTTTTGGGATGGTTCCTGTTGTGTTAGCTCATTACACATGGGGTTGAGTCTTGCGTGCTGATTATCCTCATAATCCTCCCCTTCCCCCGTGGAAGAGGCAGTAGGTGTGAGAACCAGAGAGGAGCAATGGCGATGCTCCTGAGGTAGTCTGGATCTTAAATGATCAATGTGCCTGCTCCAGAGGACACCATCCTCCGTTTGTACCCTGTAAGACCTGGGGCCTGTGATTTGGGTTATCTCAGCAGGAATCCATAATGGTTCACCCATAAGGTTCTTAGCATAAACAGAATCACCCACAGTGAATGTGCAAATTTTGCTAGTGGAATCTAGTGGTGCATTGGGTGCGTAAGTGGGATGAAGGTGGTCAAGGGGAGACCTGAGTTTCCTACCCATCAACAACTCTGCTGGGGATAAGTTGGTTGAGGGGTTGGGAGTGATATGCTGGACACTGAGTAGTTTTTCAACTTTCTCAGTGATGTCCCCAGGACCCAATTGCTGAAGTTTTTCCTTGGTAAAATGTACCATGCGTTCAGCCCGGCCGTTAGCCGAAGGGTGCCCAGGGGCTGTCAGGGCATGTCTGATACCCTGCTGTGCTAGATAGGATTAAAAAGGTTGGTTGTAAATTGAGGACCATTGTCAGAAACAAGCACATCAGGTAACCCATGAGTTACAAAAAGCTTTTTAAGCTGTTTGATGACAGCTTCAGCTGTGGTGGATGCCATTGGGATAACCTCTAGCCATTTGGAATATGCATCTACTATAATAAGGAAAGTGTGCCCTCTGGTAGGGCCAGCAATGTGAATCCTGGACCATGGGCCCCTAGGACATTCCCATTCCTGTTTGGGGGTGAGAGGTGGGACAGGATGCAACCCAGTTTTCAACCATTTTGTCAACCATACAAACTCCTGGCCAATCCCTTCATTCTAACAATTCCCGGATGACCCTCATGTAACATTTCCAAAACCTCTTTCTGTAGTTTTGCAGGAAAAACCACCCTGTTACCCCACAAAATACATCCTCTTAATACAGATAATTCACTTTGCCTGGATTTAAAAGGTTGAGCCAGGTGAGGTAGATCTTGAAGAGGCCAAACTTTCTTAATCCAACCTATAACAGGAGCCAATAAAGTGTCTTTGGCAGTCTCTCTGGCAATTTCAGCAGCATGTACTGGAAGCTTGGCAACAGGTTCTAGGAAAAAGGTGTGAGTCTCAGGAGCAGGGTCCTCAATATGTGAAGGAAGTGGGCAGCGACTCAAAGCATCTGCATGCCCAATGTCTTCACCAGGTCTGTGGATCAGTTTGTATGAATAAGCAGCAAGAAATTTGGTCCATCTCAGCATTCTTGGTGACAGGATCGTGGGTGTTGGTTTGTCCCCTGCCACAATGCCTAAAAGAGGTTTGTGATCTGTGACAACAGTAAATGTTCTCCCATATAGATACTCATGGAATTTCTTGACAGCTGCCACAATTGCCAAAGCTTCCTTGTCCAGTTGGCTGTAGTTTCTCTCTGCTTTAGTCAAGGTCGAGAGTAAAATGCAATAGGGGCTTCCCTTCCGCTGGGAAGCATGTGTCTCAACACCCCCCCACACTCCAAAAGGGGATGCATCACAAGTCAGTACAACAGGCAAGTTCTCAGAGAACTGTATCAGTACAGAATCAGATGTGATTTGTCTCTTAATATTGTTAAATGCAGCTTGTTCCTTTCTGCCCCAGACCCATGCAGATTTTTTGTCCAGTAATCTATGTAGGGGTTCTGCAATGGTTGCCTTCTGAGGTAGAAACATATGATAGAAGTTAGTAAGTCCCAAGAATGCTTGCAAATCTGTTTTGCATTTTGGCCTGGGTGCTTCTTTGATTGCCTGAACTTTGGCCTCTGTGGGGTGGATGCCATGTTTATCAATCATGTAACCCAAGAATTCCACTTTATCTGTTCTCAGTGTGCATTTTTCTTCTTTGACTTTTAACCGCGCTTTTTTGAATCTGGTTAGGACTTCTCTGAGTCTCTCGTGTAACTGAGTGTCATTTTCAGCAGAAATTAAAACGTCATCAAAATAAGGCACCACCCCTGGCAACCCTTGTAGCATCCTTTCCATAAGGCTTTGGAAGATGCCTGGTGCCACGCTTACTCCAAATTGCAACCTTTTGCATTTGAAAGCACCTCTATGGGTTACAATGGTTTGGGCTTCTGCAGTGGCATCATCAACTGTTAACTGTTGATATGCCTGTGCTAGGTCCAATTTGGCAAAAACTGTGCCCCTGCCAAGAGAATGTAATAAATGATGCACTACTGGAACTGGATATGTGCTCGGTTGTAGCGCATGGTTCAATGTCCCCTTGTAGTCTCCGCAGATTCTCACAGACCCATCAGCCTTGCCTGGTGTGACTATGGATGTCTCCCACCTGGAGTGGTCAGTGGGCTCTAAAACCCCTTGAGCTATTAGTTTATCTAATTGTGCATCAATTTTTTCCTTTAAGGCAAATGGAACCCTTCTGGGTTTTAAACGGATTGGTTGTACCTTGGGATCTAGGTTAAAGGTGATAGGGGTCCCCAAGTACTTGCCTAATCCGTTGCTCAAGACCTCTGGAAACTCAGACTTCAAGGCTTCTTCCCACTCAGTGTTGCTCACGTGATTGATGCCAGTCACCTCGATGCCCAGCGGGTTGAACCATTCAAGTCCCAGCAGACTTGGGCGATCCTTGTCTACAATGGTCAGGGGTAGATGCTTGGTGTGGCCCTTGAACTTCACATTGAATTCTCTTGTTCCAACTACTGGAATCTTGTTCCCTTGGTAGTCTTTAAGAGTCAATGCCTGCTTCTTGAAATGAGTCTTCTGAATATTTGGTAACAGTCTTTGAATAGTGTCCCATGACACCATAGATAGGTATGAGTCTGAGTCCACTTCCATTTGGCAAGGCCTTCCTTCACTAAGTACCTTGACATGCACTTTTCTGTTTTTAAAGGGAAGAATGACCAATAGTTACTGTTTGATGAGTTTCATTCTTCCCATTTGCTTCTGTGCTGCGCCCCATTTTCTCACTGAGGTTGTTTGGCTTGAATTCTTTGTCTTTATTTGGAGCAAACTTCCTTCTGTTGGGTGGAGTTCTGGATGATTTGCAGATTCTTGCTAGGTGTCCTTTTCTTTCACAACGGAGGCAAATGGTGTCTAGAAACTTGCATTCAGTGTGGGGGTGGCTTCCCCCACAACCTCTGCAGTAGAAATCTTGCCTCTTTCTCCCCAGGTCTTTCTTTTTCCGCTCCATTCTGAGTCTGTAAATTCCTTCCTCCACCTCACTGCAATCTGACTCAGAATCTAGTTCCTCACAATGATTTGTGGAGGACTTTTCTCCATCAGAATGGCTCATGGCCCTGTTCATTTTCCTCATGGCTGCTGCTGAGGACTTGGTAGTTTCTGCTGAAGAGGCTTCTTCTATTGCTTCTTTCAGCGTGATCTTAGGTTTCATTAACAACTTGCTCTGAAGCACCTTGTCTTTAAGGCCCAAAACGAAATGATCGCACATGGCCTCCTCTAAACTGTTGAATTCTAATGCACCCCCAATGTCTCTTAAACTTGCCACGAAGTCGTTTATGCTTTCGTTTTCCCCCTGATCACGATGGTAAAACTCATGTCTCTTAATGAGGCACGATACTTGTGGCGTGTAATGGGCTCTTAACAGCCTTTCCAGATCAGGCCAAGCCATTACCTTCACATCTGCTGCTCCTGCGAGTGCCTTCGCCATCTTGAAAACTGCCGGACTGCAGTACGTAAGGAAAATCGCCCTCTTCCACTGCTCAGAAATGGCGGCAAGATCGTTTCCCTCCAGATACATTTGGAAACGATCTGCATACAACTCCCAGTCTTCTGCCATCGGATCAAACGGGGCTGGGGGGGTGTTCAGCACAGCCATCTCGCTCTTCTTCTGTTCTGCGTTGCCTTCTCATCAGGGGAATCCCATCCTCATCGCCAGTGTTAAGTTTGCATGAAGAGGCAAACGCGGAGTGCTTCAGCTCTTAAGTTTATTAGTGACTTCAGCTCAGAATGGACCCTATTTGGCTTAGCCAAGGCAGCTATATATAGCAGGCTGCCTTGGCTGACAGCCAATCAGAGTGCAGGGTTTTCCCGCACTTTTTAACCAATGCTTTTAAACACTTTACAAGAACAACCAATCAATTCAAACTCTGCAGACATAACACCATGGATTACTTTTGAAGACTTTCAAGTCATTCAGATGGATGGATAGACAGAAGAATGGAGTAACTTCCAAGTTTCTTAACAATACAAACTAAGAATGCTTTGTTATATCATAAATTTGGGACTGATATCATAATAGCTATTTCAGGCTGTTCTTTTACATTATGAAGAGAATATGAGAGAAAAAGAACTGGGTAAGTTCGTTTTTGACTTTGACTTCAATCTCTGAAGATTTTATGGCTTGAAATCACTTAATATTTTAGATCAGCAACAGAAACTAGATGTATTTGGGTGCCTGCACTGTCTTCTTAGAAAAGAAATAATGATTACTATCAGAATGATTCATTCATAGTCCCTAAATCAGGGGTCTCAAACTCGCATTATCACAGCACCATCAAGTGACATATCGTGACTTTTTCCCTTCGCTAAACCAGGTGTGGCTATGGCCAGCTTGTGATGCATCTGGCCCGCAGGCTGAGAGTTTGATTTTCCTGCCCTAAACCATTCAAATAGGTTTAGGAGACAGGGGAAACTGTCATGCTCCATATTGCATGTTTGTTGTTAAGATATAATCAGCCACAACAGCAGAATTAAACTACTTTTACAAAATCAGTTTCTTTACTCATTCCTTACTCTAATATTGTGGGCTCACTGGCAGGGAACATGGCTTTTCCTGTTAAAAGTTGTAGCATCAGTCTTAAGTTTCAATAATGACCTCTGTTGAGACCATGGAGAAATGCTGCCAGCCACTGTAAAATGCTGGTGGGACCCATGGAGAGAATCTCATGGGATAAAACACTTTATATACAATATTTGGTTTTAGAGTGGAGCATGTTGCCTTTCCCTTTCTCTGTTTCTCTACTACAGTGATTGTAAGGGAGAAGTAAGTGTAATAGGAATAATGCAAAGGTTCTTTGAAACTCTATTACTTTATGGGCTATACAGTAATTGTGTTGTATTGTATAGGCTTCTGCTGAGCTGAGAAGTTCTTATCAGAACATCAAAATAGTTTAGTACATTGATTTTTTAGAGATAAGTAAAATACATCTAGATATTTTATTTAGTTACTTGGCTAAAATAATCCTGAGTCTATTATCCCCCTATCTGTGATACTTATTTTGCATTAATGAACAGAACGGGGGGGTATTAGTACTGGGATTTATTTTGTTTCCTTTTTAAAAAATACCTCATTTTCTATTGCTGTTTTTAAATCATGTTGGATATTTTGTACTTTTTTTGGTATAAAATGATAGAGCACACCTGATAATGAAGAAATTCACTTCCAGGTATCTGCAGTGAAAAAGATGTCAAGCAGTAAAAATCAAGAGCGCTTAGTAGTCAAAAGAAACAAGATGGCATTATGAGGACAATCCAGTTGTTTTTTTTAATATATCATCTACCTCATCCCTAGGAAGTAAGAAAATTCAAGTATAAGGTACAAGGATTTGGTTTTTTTCCTAAAGAAAAGAGAAATAGAGGATTTTAGGGTGTTCATATAAAGAAGTAGAGCATAATAGAGATAAATGGTTTTAAAGTGCAAGAGATTAGCTATCTCACGTCTTGCAACGGCTATTACAACCAGGAAGAGTCTTGCTCACACCATGATTTGCCAGGTACAGTACTTGCAAAAAGCAATTATTCAAAGCTATACATTGCAAATCAATCCTTACTTTATGTAGTGAATACATAAAGTGAATTATGGGTAAATTATGGTAGTGAATTATGAGTAAAATTTGGAAGTCTGCTTCTGAGCTTTTCAAATTCCTACTAATCATTTAATTCTCTGACTTTGTCAATAAAGTGCAGCCAATTTATTGTTGGCATAAAGCTGCTTCCTGGGATTTACTTGCCAGAAAAGCAAAGCAGGTTAGATCAAGAAGTAACATCAAACAGGACAAATTGACAAAGATCTACTACAGAAGACAATGATCAACAAAGCTTGTAGGGAGTGATGTTGAAAAGCATTCTTATTCCATACTCTTGCCTAATGCAGTGTTTCTCAACTTTAGTAATGTTAAGATGTACAAAGTATGCTTAGGGTGTGCTAGCTGGGGCATTCTGGGATGCCACACATCTATCTTAAAGCTGCCAGAGTTGAGAAACATTGACCAAATAAACTACATGTTGTGAGGCCTACATTATAAACCCCATTACACTGTTTCCCTCTTTTTAAGAATGCTCCCACTCCTGGCCACACTGATTCAAAACACACAAAATCCAGGCCAACTAAGTTATAATATTGTAGCAACAAAGCAAAAAACTGCAACAAGCTGGGGGTTTTTACCTTCCTGAAGAAAAATTCAGCACAAATCTGTCTTTTCATAAAAGCAGCTACTCATATGAAACTTAACATAGACTTTGGGGGAAAAAGCTATGCTGGCTGGAGAATTCTGGGTGTTGAAATCCAAAAGTCTTAAAGTTGCCAAGTTTAGGGATCCCTGTTTTATATGTATAAAGATCCAAATCATTTTCCCTGTGATGTTCTATGGCGCAAAAGTTGCAGTTTGAAGAAGCTTGGTAGAAAAGACTATTGATACTTTTAAACTTTATTGTTGGGAAAAATTCTTGAGAATGCCAAGAATAGCCAAGAAAGTGAACATATGGTTTATCAACAAGTTAATCCAGATTTTTTTTTTAACCTCAAAGCATGAGTAGGCTCTAATTATCACATTTTGGACAGATTATGTGAAATCCAGGTCCTTCCAGAAGTCTATCATGCTGGGAAAGGCATAGAAAAAAGAGAAGAGAATGACCAGGAGCAAGATGAATGGATCCAATTATAATGGCAAAGGGTGATGCACTGGAAGACCCTGAAGGGCTAGGCTAAGGACAAATCATTCTGAGAAACATATCTATATAATTGCTAAAATATGACATTGACTTAATGGTACACCAGTTTGGCCTGGTTCTGCTGAGCCGGTAGTGCCGATGAGCAGCGGAGACTGAACCAGTTCTCTCTGACGCTCTGCTGTTTGGCCCAGCTACCCGTCCGGGCTCCCATACTAACCTGTATGTCCTGCTTTTGAAGTGCAGCTGCTGTGCACAGCACAGCAGATCACCACGCGGCAGCTGCTGAAGTGACAGGGAGAGTGCAGGTTTGCAGGAGGTGAGTCAGAAAGCCTCTGCGCCTGTGCAAAGTGCATGTTTGGTGCACACGTGCATGCAAAGTGTGTGCGCGTGCACAAAGTGCGCCTACCAAGCCATGGCCACCATACCGATGGTAAAAAAAATTTGAAACACAGCATTGCATTCAAGCAATAGTTTATTAGAGATGAGAACAAAAATATTTGAAGTAATAATGAAGTAGACCAGAATATTCTTTTGTTAAGCTGTGAAATGTTACAAGTTTGAAAATTACCCAAAATAAATTTATTGGACCGCATCATTGAATAGTTTGTTTGATTTTGCAGACAGTAACATTAATCAAATCAAAGATGAATTGTGAGGCCAAAATATTGAAAGATCTTTATTCTAATAGGGACAGGAGACAGAAAAGGTTTCCCACAAAAGAAGTTCAGAAATAACAATACTCAAGTGTCTAGTGGGGTGATTGAAAAGAGAGGAAATGACAAAGAATCATATACAAAAAGCATTAGACACAAACTACCACTGAAGTGGTTCATGCTACATGTTGCTTGGCTGTAAGTCTGAGAAATTCTGCTGCTGCTGGGTCATTATAAACCTGGGCTTTTCCTGGGCAATAGCGTTGCTTTCACTTTCAAGCCTCTCTTTTCATTGCAATGAGGACCTAATTCAATCCTTTAAAATGGTGTTCTGCAATGCATAATTAATCTGGCTTCATAGAGATCTGGACAAAAGACCCCATTCAGTCTTCAGCTTCTTCCCTCCCTTCCCCCCACCGCCAAGATATTGTTATTTCTAAAAACTCCTGCCAGCTGGGATGGAAAGAAATTTCAGCACTGTGGGAGAATGAACAAACTGTAGGCCTCCAAGGGATTTGGACTAACTAGCTGACTAAATTGGATTAAGGAAGTATGGAAAAGGAGGCAGGCCAGAGCAGAAGACACATAGCAAAAACTACAAAACTGCAGGGGGAGGCAGTCACTTTATTGCAAATAAGTGAACATTTCTGAAAGGAATATTTTTTTATTAAATCAAGATAAAGCAACAATTTAAATCATGGCAAAATAAATAATCCTTCATGAAAAAGGATCTGGCTCTGTTGCATTTAGTCCTGCTGGAGGATTCTGAATAATCTGTTTTGAATTGTTTACAAATTTATCTAATGTATACCTTTTAAGCCTATAGGCCTTCAGAACAGATGATCACTTTTTAGAAAAAAAATTGATACAGTTTACAATTCAAATGTACACAAGATTCCACAAAAAACATACTAGGGAAAAGAACAGCCCAATAATGCATTATACGAAAAGGGTAACCAAGAATTGGATGCAAAAAGGATGCATAATTCAAGATTGATAGGGATCAGAATAGTTTTAGCTGACATTTGCACAACAATGCATTTATGTTTCCATGCAGATACCTTTGTTAAATTTGTCAGGTGACATGCAAATAAAAAATTGAACAAAACCAATATGATTAGATTTCTTCACCACTGTTTTTAGGACGTGGGGAACTTTTCTGTCCAAGCAATATAATAATTTATATTATTTATATTATTTAATAATTTATATTGCTTCCCCAAATATGAGTAGTTATGTGACTTTTAAAAATATCTTAACTATGCTTTTTCCCCGCCAGAAGAACTGGCAAATTATGCTTCATATGACTTTTGATAATATCTCTTGGAAAACACATGCATCTACATGCTCCTTAATGACTATTACCCAATAGCCATATTCCATTTGCATATGCCAAAGAACAAGAGTCCCATTCCTTTGGTATACTTATTATTATTAAGAAAAGCTTAAATCTTCTTTGAGTCAAGCTTGATGAGTGACATAACAGACACAATCATGTAGTGTTCTTGGCAATAATACAGATTTTTTTTGCCATTTTTTTTCTTCCATCCAAGTACTACCTTGGTCTGTAATGGGAAAAAATGCTTTCATATTCTTGTCATTAGAAATTCATTAGCAAGTTCATTACCTCATCAAGAATCTTCTTAAAGAATAAAAACTATAACTCATAAACTTTTGACAGGTCTAAAGTCTACAGGTTATGCTACCTCCATTAAAGTTGGAAGAGAGCAAATATTCAAAATACAACATTCAATGGAATTCTCAGTGCTGATTTTATGAGACTGACAGGGCTCTTAATGAAAACACACCAGTTATTCCATAACAGGCACTTCTCCAGTTCAGAAACCCACCCTGCCAAGAGCACTAATATAAAGCATATTGCTGCAGTTGCTGCACGGAGTGCTGTGAGCTTCAAAATGTGAATTCCTTCCTTCCCACACCAGGCCATAGACCATATGGCTCTAATCTAGATTCACATTGGGAGGGGAGAGGGGCAGGGAACAGCATTCCAAAGGAAGAAAGGAAATGTGTTAGCATTTTTAGTGGATCTAAATTGGGCATCCAAAACATTAATAAAAGAAAATCAATAAGAACAAGTCACTCATTGGATCATAATGTTTAACTATATGTATTATCGCAACTTAAAACTTCTAGGGCTCATATTTCTGTTACTTCCCCCTTTGATATGCTTAAATCTGCTATCTACATATGAAAAATAACTTTTAGTCAAGCATAAATCTATAAAAATGGGGTAATGAATTGGAAACTGCCACTTTGGAGGCAAAAGTGCCTCTTTTTTTAAAGCACTTTTTATTTCATTGCTTCCTTGATTTCTCTTGTCGGATGGCATTGTCTAATTCTTTAACTAGATATCTGAAAAACTGTGAGTCTTTTTCCAACATTTCTTTAAATTTTATTCTATTTCTGTGAGCTTTTTGTTCTTAAAAGTTCTCTGCATGAGAAAACTAAAGAGATCTGCTTTCAAAAAAAAAACTGTTACGCCGACTCATACACATAAAATATGGAATTTGACATCTTTTGAAGGGCCTTGGCTTTATCAAGGCTGGCGCTTGGCACAGAGAATGATTGTATGGCTGGAAATAAGTGCAATGTTATCCAGAGAACTTTATATTGTTCCATTTTAGGACACCACGGGTTCTACTTCAGAGGGGATAGCTTTTATTTGAAGAGAAACCTGAGGACAGTTCTCTCTTTGAAGATATCTTCTATTTAAAGTCGTTCAAGTGCAGATAGCTGTAATCTGTCTTGTAATTTCCTGGAATGCTCCCCCTCCCACTGTAAAAAAAAAAGGACTCTTTTTTCTATCTTATTGTCAAGATACATGAGAAATGTTTTCACATTTGTCCTAGGAGTGTTTTTAAGTTCCTTTTATTATTAGAGATGACAGAAGGTGTGATTACTGACATTAGTTTGATCCATCTTTTCCTCATCCTGAACCTCCCATCACTGGTCAGTCTGAGAAAACTCATTATATAAGCACCATATTACAGCCATGATAATTTATTCAAAATTCTTTTCCCTTTTAAAAGGGAGTTTGAAAGCAAATTCTCTTTCATCAGTTGGCAAGATAACAGTTCTGCCCAATGCTGATTAGCCAGTAAAGTGAGGAAGCACAAAAGTTTTCAGTCACAGCATTCTCCATACTGATTATATTCTTTGTAAACTAAGTTAGATTATTGTCCTGCATGCACTGTCTCTCTCTGACTAATTCCTGCTTTGGTAATCCTTACTCTTGCTCTGAAATAACCACAGTGTAAAAATATTTGGTAACAAAGAGCAGCCAAACTCTGCTTGTGTTGGTTTGTGCATATCACTATTAAGTGACTTGTGAGCCTCATACTGGGTTTGGCCACATAAGCAATATAAAATCAATGTTATCACAGCACAGACAGTTGTGGACCTTGGTAATCCAGAAGAAATCAATTAATCAATTTTATTTCAGTCATAGACTAGCACAGAAGTAATAACATAATTACACTAAAGTAAAAATAAAAATAAGTCATATTGATAGAAAAATAAAGATAAAATTATTAATATAAAATTACAGAGTATAAGAATTAAAACACAAAAGGATACTATAAAATTGCAATTAATTTTACAATAAATAATCTAAATGCTTGATAATTATAAAAGGACATAATAATGCTTGAATTTATAAAACAGTGAGAGAAAGAAAATTTAATACTTGTTGAAGCCTGCCAGGGTTTGTTGGGATTAAGACAATTTTGGCCCAACCAATTAAAACAAAGAAATAGCAAAATAAAACAGAATGGTATGTGTATGTTTAAAAGCAGAAGAGAAAAAAGGAAGAGGAAAAACAGATGAAAAAATATATTGGATTATGGAAACCTAGTTAAGGCTCAGCATTACTTCTCTTGAAGGAGTTGTTTATGTATAATCACAGTTCCAGCAAAGAATCAGACTATAATGTCTGAAATTCCTTTCATCTGGTCAGCTAGCAAGTGACTAAGGGACAGTAATCAGTTTCCAACCTGTCCAGGGATTATGCTATATAGGAGAAAAGGAGCCTGCAGAAGTATCAAACAAAATAATATTGTATATAAAAAGTGATGTAGGGGAAGATCCCTTCCTAAAAAGAGTTCAGACATAAAAATGCTAAGAAAAAATTTGAATCCACCTGTTAACCTAAATCAGTGTTTATCAATCTCAGTGATTTTAAGATAGGTGAACTTCCACTCCCAGAATTTGCCCAATTTTGGGAGTTGAAGGCCACTCGCTAAGAAACACGGATCTAGATAATAGAAAAAAACCATGTCAACCCAAGAAAATCAAACTCTAAAAAACAAATCAGGAGAAGGGAAATTCAAGTGGGTTTTAAGAATGGACAGTAACATTTCATTTTGTTTTTATTCAATTGGCTTCTGTTTTGACAGGATAGAATATCTCTTAATAGCTTGGCTTCCGTTTTGAGAAAAAGTACCTGAAACAGAAGATGTTTGGAAAAATAGGTGGGTGGTTTTTCTAGGGAATGAAGCTAGAAACTGTTAAGTTTGCATGAAGAGTCAGAAGCGAAGAGCTTCAGTGAAGAGTTTATTAGTGACTACAGCTCACATGGACCCAACTTGGCTGGGCTACGGCTGCTAATTATAGACAGCAGCCGTAGTTGCCAGCCAATCAGAGTGCAGGGTTTTCCCGCACTTTTTAAACCAATCCTATTTGACATTTTACAAGAACAATTCAAACTAAACCAATGACATTCAAACCTACATACATAACACCTCTCCCCACTAGGTTCAGTCCATACCAAACCCCAACCTATCTAATGTATTCTTTTAAATAGGTGGGGCTCTTACGTGTACGTTAAGACCTTCGTGGTTCAGAAGTTTTAACATTCTCACCCAGTGAGAGAGGAAATGTGTCTGCTGACATTCCCCCACTGGGACTTCCTGTGAAAGAAGACCCTGTTTGATTGTTAGAATCTGGTCTCTCCTCCCAACCCATCTCCAGCCCAATGTCAGCACCCAAGTCAGGTAGTGATGTACAATCTTCCACTTCTAAGGATGGATTTTGGCATTGTGACAGGTTTTGGAATGGTTCCTGTCATAATGGCTCGTTACACATGGGGTTGATTCTTGCTTGCTGATTTTCCTCCTGTTCCTCCCTTCCCCTAGAATTGACATCAGGTGAGGGAACTAGAGAGGAACAAGTGCGATGTTCCTGAGAGAACCTGGATCTAAGTTGATCAATGTGCCTACTCCAGAGGAGTCCATCCTCTGTTTGCACCCTGTAAGAACGAGGGCCTGTGATTTGAGTTATCTCAGCAGGAATCCACAAAAGTTCACCCATAAGGTTCTTAGCATAAACAGAATCACCCACACTGAATGTGCGAACTTTGGAAGTGGAATCCAGTGGTGCGTTGGGTGCGTAAGTGGGATGAAGGTGGTCAAGGGAAGACCTAAGTTTCCTACCCATCAACAACTCTGCTGGGGATAAGTTATTAGATGGGTTAGGAGTGATGTGCTGAACACTAAGAAGTTTTTCAACTTTCTCAGTGATGTCCCCAGGACCCAGTTGCTGAAGCTTCTCCTTGGTAAAACGTACCATGCGTTCAGCCCGGCAGTTAGCCGAAGGGTGCCCAGGGGCAGTAAGGGCATGTCTGATACCCTGTTGTGCTAAATAGGATTCAAAAAGGTTGGATGCAAATTGAGGGCCATTATCAGAGACAAGAACATCAGGTAACCCGTGGGTTACAAAAAGTTTCTGAGCTGCTTGATGACAGCATCAGTTGTGGTGGATGCCATGGGAATTACCTCTAGCCATTTGGAATATGCATCTACTATAATAAGAAAGGTGTGCCCTCTGGTAGGGCCTGCGAAATCAATGTGAATCCTAGACCATGGGTCCCTAGGACATTCCCATTCCTGTTTGGGGGCGAGAGGTGGGGCAGGCCTGACTACCTGACAGTTGGGACAAGATGCAACCCAGTTTTCAACCATTTTGTCAATACCTGGCCACCATACATAACTCCAGGCCAATCCCTTCATCCTTACAATACCAGGATGACCCTCATGTAACATTTCCAAAACCTCTCTTTGCAGTTTTGCAGGAATAACCACCCTGTTACCCCACAAAATACATCCTCTTAATACAGATAATTCAGTTTGCCTGGACTTAAAAGGTTGAGCCAGGTGAGGTAGATCTTGAAGAGGCCAACCTTTCTTAATCCAGCCTATAACAGGAGCCAATAAAGTGTCTTTGGCAGTCTCTCTGGCAATTTCAACAGCATGCACTGGAAGCTTGGCAACATTTTCTAGGAAAAAGGTGTGTGTTTCAGGTTCAAAGTCCTCCTTGTGGCAAGGAAGTGGGCAACGACTCAGTGCATCAGCATGTCCAATGTCCTTGCCAGGCTTGTGGATAAGTTTATATGAATAAGCAGCAAGAAATTCAGTCCACCTCAGCATTCTTGGTGACAGGATAGTAGGTGTAGGTTTGTCTCCTGCCACAATGCCTAACAAAGGTTTGTGATCTGTAACAATGGTAAATGTTCTGCCATACAGATATTCATGAAATTTCTTAACAGCTGCAACAACTGCCAATGCCTCCTTGTCCAATTGGCTGTAATTCCTCTCTGCTTTGGTCAAAGTGCGAGAGTAAAATGCAATAGGGGCTTCTCTCCCACTGGGAAGCCTGTGGCTCAACCCCCTCCACACTCCAAAGGGGATGCATCACAAGTCAGTACAACAGGCAAATTCTCAGAGAACTGTATCAGTACAGCATCAGACGTGATTAGTCTTTTAATACTGTTAAATGCTGATTGTTCCTTCCTCCCCCAGACCCAAACAGACTTTTTGTCAAGTAATCTGTGCAATGGTTCTGCAATGGTTGCCTTCTGAGGTAGGAACATGTGATAAAAGTTAATGAGTCCAAGGAAGGCTTGCAAATCTGTTTTGCATTTAGGTCTAAGGGCTTCTTTGATTGCTTGAACCTTGGCATCGGTAGGGTGGATGCCATGCTTGTCAATCATATAGCCCAGGAACTGGGCTATATTGGTTGTGCGCATGGCCAAGATGGAGGACAGATGGTGAGAGGGCTCCCGGGGGGTGAATGTTTAATCTGGCAAGAGTGCCGTTGGAGTCTGCCTGGCTGCCCTTCTTCCTACCTGGATTGTGTGGGAGAGTCCGGGCTTGAAGTTGGGCTGTTTGGGCTGCCTGTGAGTCGACTGGGTGGTCGCCGAGCTGATGCTTAGGTTTGTGCTCGGCGACCGTCCCAGCCAGGAAATGGCGGCTGCCGGTGGTTCCGGATTGAGATTTCGGCGGTCCGGCGGCTTTCGGCGGCTTCTGGCGGCTTTTGGCGGCTGCATGGACATGTTTGGAGCGACGAGTTGGACAGCGAAGTGGAACCTGGTCTCTTTATTGGTGGCAGCTGGAGCGGCGGGGGCAGCGATGTCTGCTGCCTTGATGGAGGCTCCGGCTGTGGTTTTTATCAATGGAGAAGGCTACGATGATGGCGTTGGCGGAGGCAGCGATCGCTCGGAGGAGGATTCTGGCCATGGGGGTGAGCTTTGTAGCCTTGGCGGCCAGGCAGTTTGCAAGACTGCGGAGGCTGCATCGGCCAGAACTATGGCACTAGTGGCAGCGATTTTGAAGGCTGCCACTGTGGATCCCTGGGCCAGCCATCGAGCCCTCGAACTGTTTGGGGGATGTTCGTGGTGGCCCAGGCCCCTGAACGGTGCTGCTGTTATTCCCTTCCTGGTAGCTGGTTTGAACTCAACCAGGAACGCTGGTTCCATCAGGCGTGGGCCGGATCAGGTGGACTGCTACTGGCCTAGCGGGGGATGGACTGGATGCTCCCCTGCGGTTGGCTGTTTGTGGCCCTGGATCCTGGTCATGGGGTGGAGCCCGGTATTTGGGACTCCTCTGGATTTTCCCGCTCATTGTATCAGACTGTTCTATTCTGTTCCACTACTACCATTTCTATCGCCAGTTCGGCCACCTGGGCCACCTTTCCCCCACAGAATTTTGTGGGGTTGCCATCATCTCTATCCAATGGCCACGGTCCTTAGTTATCTGGACCTTTCCTTCCAGGACTTTGATCTGGACGGGTCCCATCATTGTGTGAGGATGATGGGAGGACTATCCCTCTACTGTGAGAGAGTAGAGGGGTTTAACATCGGATCCCTCAGTTCCAGGACTATTTTGACCCCCATGGTGAGAGAGTGGTGGGTCATTTATTGTCATCTTCAGCCTCTAAGTGGATGTGAGAGACCATTTATGAGACTGAATTTCTGGATACTGTTGCCTGTACTCTTTTTCTCCATCCGGACATTTAACATCTATCACCCGGTCATGTGTGGCCAGACTTTACTCTACCCCCCTTATGAAGTTTGTCATCTATTGTTATGGGACCCTACTCGCTACCGGAATTGTGGGTGCTCAGGACTGCACCCTTGTCCTTGAGTTGGCCCAATGGGCTGTCGACAGCTTACCTTAATGACGGATCTTGGGATCCCGAGAGGTGGCATGCTGCGACCAAGGGGTTAAATTCTAAATTGGGAGCTAAGGGTCGAATTTTAAAATTTTTAATTCGATGTCTTAAAGGGATAGGGAGGGGGTGATGGTGGAGGGGTCCCCTTATGACCCGGGGTGCGGCAGGAGTGGGTGGGGTTGGAGACCGGCGGGGCTCCAGGCCCTGAGGTCGGGGCTGCGATTCCCAGGGTGGTCGGAATTGGAAGAGGACGTCGAGGCATAGGGCCATATCAGGTGAGGGGAGCGCGCACCCGACACTTAAGGCCAGTCGCTCGCTGCGACCCTATGGCCTCCTCCCTAGGGGGTAGTGGGACTAGGACCCCTGGGCTTAGGTTGGTGTATTTTAATGCCAGGTCCATGGCAAATAAGTCCTCCCTCCTCCGGGAGATCATTGAGGAGGAGGCTGGCTTGTATCACTTGGATCTGGCTTGTATCACTGAAACTTGGTTGGGCCCAGAGGGGGGTGTCCCTCTGGTTGATTTGTGCCCACCAGGTTTTCGGGTTTTACACTGGCCACGGGCCCAGGGTAGGGGTGGTGGGGTGGCCGTGGTTATTCGGGAGGCCATGTTTCCAAGGGAGGTCTCTGTTGCAGAGATAGGCGGGAGTGAGACCCTCCTCTTGAGGTGGGGGCCTAATGGTCGGGTGGGCTTGCTGCTGGCATACCTTTCCCCCAGCTGTGTGGCAGCGGCCCTACCTGGGCTTCTCGATCTCCTCTCGGGGTGGCGGTGGAGTTCCCTGACCTTATGGTCTTGGGGACTTCAACTTGCCTTCCCTGGGGGTCGGGTTTGGCCCAGGAATTCATGGCTTCTATGGAGGCCATGGGCCTGACCCAGTTAATACAAGGCCCTACTCATGAGGGGAAATACTCTTGACCTAGTTTTTGTCTCTGAACAGTGGCGGAGTGACAGAGGGCAAGTCACATCTACGGTCTTGCCCGTTCCATGGTCTGATCACTATCTCCTACGGCTGGTCTTCCAACAGGCTGTCCCCACTGCTGGGATGAGGAGCCACTTAGATGGTTCCGCCCCAGACGCCTGATGGACCCGGAGAGGTTCCAGGCAGAACTGGGGTTTTCCTACTTCCCTTGCTCACAGCTCTGCCGAGGATCTGGCAATGGCCTGGCAACGGGCTGCGTCGGAGGCCCTCGACAGGGTTGTCCCCATGCGTCCCCTTACACGCCGTGGATCCGGTTTGCCCCTTGGTATACTGAGGAGCTCCGGAGATGAAACGCCGTCGAAGGGGTTTAGAGAGCAGGTGGAGGTCTACCCGTTCCCAGTCCGACCGGGCCCAGCTAAGAGCCTATATTAGGACTTACCTGGTAGCTATGGGAGAGGCGAGAAGGTCTTATCTCTCCTCTCATAGCATCCCAGATAATCGCCCGGCTGCCCTGTTTGGGTTACCCTTCCCTCCTTCGTTTAGAGGCGGACCCGTTGGGTAGAGCCGAGGAGTTTGTTCAATATCTGTCGGATAAAATCGCTCGTATTCGGGATGGGTTACCCTCTGATTTGCAGTGGTCCGAGGAAAGGGGTGCTGGGAGTCTGGCCATTGTTACCTGGGATGAGTTTGATCCTGTTTCCGAGGATGAAGTGGACAGGATTATGCGGCGAATGAGTTCCACCACATGTTTGTTGGACCCGTGTCCCTCCTGGCTGACATATGCCGCCAGGGAGGCCACCTGCGGTTGGCTCCGGGCAGTTGTCAACGCTTCTTTAAGGGAGGGTGTCTTTCCCGCCGCCTTGAAGGAGGCGGTGGTGAGGCCCCTTCTGAAGAAGCCTGCCCTGGACCCGACCGTGTTAGACAACTTTCGTCCAGTCTCCAACCTTCGCTTTTTGGCGAAGGTTGTTGAGAGTGTGGTGGCTCAGCAGGTTCCGCTTTTCCTGGATGAAGCGGACTACCTAGATCCGATCAATCGGGCTTCCGACCCGTTACAGCACGGAGACGGCATTGGTCGCGCTGATGGATGATCTCTGGAGGGCCCGGACAGGGTTTTTCCTCTGTCCTGGTCCTATTAGACCTCTCTTCGCTTTCGATACCATCGACCATGGTATCCTTTTGCGTCGCCTCGGGGGTTGGGAGTGGGAGGCACCGTTCTTGGTGGTTCTCCTCCTACCTCTCGGGGCGGTCGCAATCGGTGTTGGCAGGGGGGGTTAGGTCATCCCCAAGGGTGCTCTCTTGTGGGGTCCCTCAGGGGTCGGTCCTCTCCCCCCTCTTATTCAACATCTACATGAAGCCGGGTGAGATCATCCGTGGTTTGGGGTGAAGTTCCATCAGTACGCTGATGATACTCAGTTGTACATCTCCACCCCAAACCAGATCAGCGATGCCCTCTCCCTGATGACCCGGTGTTTGGATGCGGTACGGATCTGGATGAGTGGGAACATGCTTCGACTCAACCCGGCCAAGACTGAGTGGCTGTGCATACCGGCGTCTCGGCCCGGTCAAGATTGTCCATCTTTGGCCATAGGGGGAGAGGTGTTGCCCCCTGTGGATAGGGTGCGGAATCTGGGGGTCCTCCTGGATGTACGGCTCCGGTTGGAGGAGCAGGTCGGGGCCGTCGCCAGGGGGGCCTTTGCCCAGCTCCGCCTTGTTCGACAACTTCGCCCTTTTCTGGACCGAGATGCCCTGCGCACAGTCACTCATGCCCTTGTCACCTCTAGACTCGACTACTGCAACGCTCTCTATTTAGGACTCCCCTTGCACACCATCCGGAGATTGCAGCTGGTGCAGAATGCGGCGGCGCGGGTGGTGATGGGAGTTACCCGGTTCTCCCATATTACCCCCTCCTCGCGGCTTGCATTGGCTGCCGGTTGCGCCCGGTGAGGTTCAAGGTTTTAGTGTTAACATATAAAGTCCTTCATGACATGGGTCCTCAATATTTAAGGGATCGTCTTCTTCCAATATCGAATGCCGGCCGCCCTGTGCGAGCTCATAGGCAAGGACTCCTCGGGATTCCGTCGGCGGGTCAGTGCCGATTGGTAATTCCCCGACGATGAGCCTTTTCTGTTGCGGCCCCTGACCTCTGGAACCAACTGCCTTTGGAGCTCCGCCTGGCCCCTGACCTCCGCACCTTTCACCGTGAGCTAAAAACTTGGTTGTTTGATCAACCCAGGCTGTGACCCCCCCTGGGTTGGGATAGTTTTAATGGTTTTAGTTTATTATATTTGGACTTGTAATTTAAATTTAATAGTTTCTTAAGTATTTATTGTTTCATATTTTAACTGTGAGCGCTCGAGTCTTGGAGATGGGGCGGCATACAAGTGCAAATAATAAATAAATAAATAAATAACTCAACCTTGTCAGTTTTAAGAGTGCATTTTTCTTCCTTGAAACCCTGCTTTCCTGAATCTGGTAAGGACTTCTCTGAGTCTTTCTTGAAGCTGAGTGTCATTTTCAGCAGAGATTAACACATCATCAAAGTAAGGCACTACCCCTGGCAGTCCTTGGAGCATCCTTTCCATAAGGCTTTGAAAGATGCCTGGTGCCACGCTTACTCCAAATTGATATGCCTGGGCCAGATCCAATTTGGCAAAGGCTATACCCCTGCCAAGTGAATGTAACAGATGATGCACCACTGGAACTGGGTATGCGCTCTGCTGCAGCGCATGGTTCAGTGTCCCCTTATAGTCTCCACAGATTCTTACTGACCCATCAGTCTTGACTGGTGTGACTATGGGTGTCTCCCATCTGGAGTGGTCAGTGGGCTCTAAAACTCCTTGAGCTATTAGTTTATCTAATTGTGATCATTTTTTCCTTTAAAGCAAATGGGACCCTTCTGGGCTTTAAACAAATTGGGGGCACCCTGGGATCTAGGTTGAAAGTGATAGGGGTCCCCATATACTTGCCCAATCCTTCACTGAAGACTTCTGGAAACTCAGACTTCAAGGCCTCCTCCCATTCAGAGTTGCTGACGTGATTGATGACAGTCACCTCGATGCCAAGTGGATTGAACCACTCAAGTCCCAGCAAGCTTGGGCGATCCTTGTCCACGATGGTCAGGGGCAAACGTTTGGTGTGGCCTTTAAATTTCACGTTGAATTCTCTTGTTCCAACTACTGGAATCTTGTTCCCTTGGTAGTCTTTAAGAGTCAGCTTGCTTCTGGAAATGTTTCTTCTGAATGTTGGGAAGTAGCCTGTGAATAGTGTCCCATGACACCATAGATAAATAGGAGCCTGAGTCCACTTCCATTTGGCAAGGCCTTCCTTCAATGAGTACCTTCACATGTACTTTTCTGCTTCTCAAGGGTGAAGAATGACCAATGGTGACAGTTTGATGAGTTTCATTCTTCCCATTTGCTTCTGAGTTGCACCCCATTTTCTCACTGAAGTTGTTGGGCTTGAAATCTTTGTCAGGAAACTTTCTTCTGTGTGGAGGAGTTCTGGATGATTTGCAGACTCTTGCTAAATGACCTCTTTTTTCACAACGAAGGCAGATGGTATCAAGAAACTTGCATTCAGTGCGGGGGTGACCCCCCCCACAACCTCTGCAATAAAAATCTTGCCTTTTTCTTCCCAGGTCTTTCTTTTTCTTTTCCATTCTGAGTCTATAAATTCCTTCCTGCACCTCACTACAGTCTGATTCAGAATCTATCTGCTCGCAATGAGTTGTTGTGGACTTTTCCACATCAGGATGGCTTGAGGCCTTGTTAATTTTCTTCATGGCTGCTGCTGAGGACTTGGTAGCTTCTGCTGAAGAGGCCTCTTCTATTGCTTCCTTTAGCGTGATCTTAGGTAATAACTTGCTCTGAAGCACCTTGTCTTTAAGGCCCAGAACAAATCGATCGCGCATGGCCTCTTCTAAATTGTTAAATTCACATGCACCCCCAATGTCTCTTAAACTTGCCACAAAGTCGTTTATGTTTTCGCTTTCCCCTTGATCCCGATGGTAAAACTCGTGTCTCTTAATGAGGCACGATACTTCTGGGGCATAATGGGCTCTTAACAACTTTTCTAAGTCAGGCCATTCCATTACCTTCACGTCTGCAGCTCCCACCAATGCCTTCACCATTCTTGAAAACTGCCGGACCGCAGTGCGTGAGAAAGACCGCCCTCTTCGCTTCTCGAAATGTCGGCAAGATCGTTTCCTTCCAGATACATTTGGAAATGATCTGCATATGTCTCCCAGTCTTCTGCCGTCGGATCGAACGGGACTGGGGGGGGTGTTCAGTGCAGCCATCTCTCTCTTCTTCTGTTCCGCGTTGCCTTCTTCTTCAGGGAGATCCCACCCTCGTCGCCAGTGTTAAGTTTGCATGAAGAGACAGACGCGGAGTGCTTCAAGCTCTTTGTTTATTAGTGACTACAGCTCAGAATGAACCCGCTTTGGCTGGGCTGCAGCTGCTACTTATAGCCAGCAGCAGCAGTTGCCAGCCAATCAGAGTGCAGGGTTTTCCCACACTTTTTAAACCAATCATTTCTTACATTTTACAAGAACAGTTCAAACTAAACCAATGACTTTAAACCTGCATACATAACAGAAAGGCTTCTGCTGCTTTCCTTGCGTGCAGCCTGAGAATGGAACTCAAAGCAGACTAGGAATGGGGCTGCCTTGGAGAGGGTGGGGGTGTGTGAGGGATTTGTGTGTGTGTGTGTGTGTGTGCGACCCATCGTTGCTGGGGAATTAAATTCACCGGGGGGGGGGGAATTTGCATGGCTTGACTGCTACAGATTGACCTATATCAGGAAAATGTTAGATAGTACTGTGCATTCAAATGTTTGTCCTGTAATGACTGGAATGAAAATGGAGTGGAAACAGGTATTTCATGCTTGCTGACAAACTTTCATAAGTGTGAAAGTATATGGAAAAAAATACTAGTTACATGTTACTCTTAACAAAGACAAAACACCAGGACTTTGGATCCCCCCAAACCCAAAGGATGAGAGAAGCCCTTCCTTTCCCTTCACTCTGCCCCACAATTCCCATTTATGTTTATGTTTAATATAAAAAATAAAATTTTTATATTAAGTATATTATATTTTTTAAAATTCATATTAGTGGGCCTCGGGATTTAAAAGTATGAGTTTGGTGGTCCCTGAGGTCCAAAAGGTTGGCAACCCCTGTTCTGTAGCACCAAATCAAGTCTTCAGTTCCTTTTTTTAAATGTTCCAGTTGTAAGACACTATCAGTTTTTATCTTTATCCTCTTTCCACTCGATTGTTTGTAGAAATTGACCATGTAATGATCATGTAGCCAGCATTCTGTTCATGTTTTACTACATTATTTTGATATTCACATTTTTCCTGTAAATTTACTAAGTTCCAATTTTTAACTTGCATCAATGCTTGTTCTGGACTGTTTTTATTTTACATAATCAACCAATGCATGCTTTTCTTCTTCAACAATTTGAGTTGAAGTAAACTTCTGCCTCCATTTTTGTACAGCAGGTATAATCTATCAATATCACTACAGGGATATAAATACATCATGAATAGTCATGAGGTTTTTTGTTTTTCAAGCCAAACTGTACAGCACAGTTTGTGTCCAGTTGATAATTACAAATGTGTATCATATCATAGGCTTTGATAGTGTTTCCACTGTTCAATTTTGAACGATTTTGCTGATGAATGATTTTACTTGTAGGAAACATGGCAGTTTAGCATGCTGCATAATAAACAATACCCTTTGGTACTGCTTATGTTAAATCCGAGGATTTAGATTCAGTTCCATGAGCCCTAGGCAATAAGGATGGTAAAAAAAAATCTTTAAGAAGAGCTTTGGGCAGGATGTTTTGGAAGTTTTAGTCCAAAAACAACTGATAGACACCAGATTGCTTACCCCTTGTTTATGCTGATCTAGGATTTCAGGCACAGAAGTAATCTATAAATGCACATTCCACAGTCTCAACACAGGAAACAGTCTTAAGGGCTGAAAATAAAAGTTCTGCTCAGCTAATTTTCCAACTGGAGTCATACCATAGTATAAAATTCATTTCACACAACATACGTACTCTCCTTTGAGACATAATGATATTTTGCAGCTGGGACAGCATGAATCTGAGTTCATCTTGCCTTTCAATCTCTATCTCTCTTTTTTTCTGTTCTGAGTTATTTATTTCTAATAGAAAATTCCCCATGGCAACTAGCCAAAGGGCTTGTCTTTTTCGTGTGTAAAATGTGAGCAGATACAAACTTGTCACCATGTCTCATCCCATCACATCTGCATTCTTGGTGATAAATTATGGGGTGTCACCCACCATTCAAGGGTGGCAGGGAGCTGTTGTAAAAATAAATATATAAATTTTAAAAGTCTGAGAAGATAATTAACTGTTTTAAAACACTCCAAAAAGTACTCATGAGTTCTCTCCCACCAAACACTAAAAAGGATTATCCAGTGAAACTGAATGGCATTTCATAAAATGAAGCATTATTCATTCAGCACATCACAAATTTAAATCACGTATTTTAGCTATACTAAAAATGTATTGCACTGTTGTAATGAGATCTATGTGGAATTGAATTCAAAAATCTCCTTTAGTACAAAACACTGCAGTCAGTTCTGGCTCCTTCCCTTTCCTCTTCCCTTTCCCTTTCTCTTTCCTGGATGTATCATGTTTGTTTGTTTTTTTTAATCACTTCAGCCTAAATCTGTTTTGATTCTCTATGGTTTTGATGGTTATGCTATCCTTACACCCATTGTATTCATTCTTTCTGTATGTGTGTAGTTTAATGGCTGGTGTTGGCCATTTTGAGCACATCTTCAGGAAAATGCAAGAGAAAATCACACGGTGAACTGTTAAATAAAACATAAAATGAAATTATTGAGTAACTAAATAATTTTAAGAAAAGCATGTCATTGCACAAATAAATAAATCAACTAATTTATTGCCACAAGATGGGAGTAGTCACTGGCTTAAATGGCATTAAATAATTATACAAGTTCATAGAAGTTATCACTGTTATGTGGATACATACCTCTTAATCAAGGACAATTCAGAGATAGCCCTACCATTAAAGGGAATAAAGTGTTGATTGATAAGGCAGAAGTATTAACCAGCAAACAAAAATAATATAGCAGTGAAACTATTTAAAGTGTAAATAATTTTTTAAAACCTCCTTTTTATGACCTTGTAATCTCTTAATTCGGGATAGAGTCAGGGCAATTGGATGGAGTTGAGCGTTTACTGGCCAGATGCCCTTCCTGACACCAGTTGGAATTCACAGCAGATTTTTTTTTCTTTGCAACCTAAGAGAGAAACATCTGCCACTACCTAGGATTGAACTCTCAACCTTCTGAGGGAGAGGCAAGCATCTTCACCACTAGGCTCCAATGCCACTTGAAAAGTGATTAAAAGTGGTTAAAATAAACTAAAATTGATGAGTGAAAAAAGAAAGGGGAAAAAAGACAGGAAAGAGTTTCTTACATTTTTCTTTGGTAGTCATCCCAGACAGTAAGTGCTAGATGGGCACAGATAATTAGCCATATATGGTATAAACGCTCAAAACGTAATGATAAATACTGTGCTATCATACGCTGCAACTTTAAACCTTTTTTGCTCGCTGTTACCCGTCGTTCAGATTAAAGAGGAATCTACTGTTCTTGAAAATACTTGTGGTGATTGCTCATTTCGTGATTGGGATGTCGGAAGAATAGCTGAGATAGAAAGTCAGCTCTCAATGATTAGCAGCTAGTGTTCCTTCGGTGAATTTGGTGCCTTTGACTTTACTGAAGACTGACATTATCCCTGAGGGGACGGATGTGGATGCAGTGGGGCAAATTAAGTGTGCACAAATGGAGGAGGAGGACCATGCTGAGGGTGCACATGAGAAGGAACGGGAGGCTAAACTGGGAGGATCATTTGCCAGAAGCGATGAAGGTCCACAACAAGTGGTGAGGCTCAAAACGTGGCTAGGAAGAAAAGATGGGTTGGACCTTTCCGAGGACCCAGGGGAAAAAAGCACACAAAGAAAACCCCCTGCTAATGTCCTCGTAAATCCCGGCTTCTTTGAGAAGTAGAGAGAAAGATGAATAGATGAGGAAGATGAGTGGAGTACATCCACATCCAGTCTTGGAGCTAGTACCATTGAACTCCTGAGGCTAAAATATGGTGAACTAAGTATTAGAGACCATACCTCCAGACAGTCATTGGGGGTAATAGGAACAGAGGACACTTCATTCTTTAGTTCGGGACCCCGGACTGAGGGGGACTCTAGTCAAAGGAAAAATCTGACTAACATTGCAATCGCTTACGATGTTTCATTAGCTGAAGTAGTGGGATGTTGGAACCCCACTTGAGAGGAGCCACACTGATCCCTAGTGGAGAGACACCCCATCTGCGTAGACAACATGAAGGCTCTTGGGAAGGCAATAGAGGGTGGCAACAGCGTCTGGTGTGGGGGCCACCTCCCCTGCAAACCTCTTTTGATGGGAACCCTGACCGCATTGCTTTATTTTTAAGTCAGGTGGTCAATCATTTAGAATTGTATGCCACATATTATCCATCTCAGTGGTCTATGATTGTAGCAATAACAGGGGTGCTGACAGGGGATGCAGCAGTTTGGGTTGCAGAGCTGCATAGCGCTAAAGCTAGGGAGTTAATTGATGTAAGCTTATTTTTGGATGCATTGCAGAATCAATTCAAGGATAAATCTAGAATACATCAGACCGAAGAAGCTGTTATGGCTTTGAGACAGAATGGATGGCCGGCTGTAGAATATGTCAAAGACTTCAGAAGATTAGCTAGCAAATTGCGGGCTTGGCCTGAATGGCTCTTAATACGAGAGTTTAGGGTAGGGTTGGACAGAGAGTTGAGGCAAGCTTGTGTTTACCAGGGAGTCCCTCAAAGAATCACAGAATGGTATAAAACAGTGGTAGAGCTAGACATGGGGTTAAAGGAATTTAAAGAAAAACCTGAAACCACATGGAGGACTGGTTCAGGTGAGACTAATACAAGAAGAAGTGAACCAGGGAATGTTCTCCCCAGTAGTAATAGTAAAATGAATCTAAGGTGTTTTTGGTGTAATATTGTGGGCCATAGAGCATTTGAATGTCCAACACAGACCACAGATCAGATGAAACACACAGCAAGGGTGCCATTGGGAACTGTGTCACAAGGCCGGTATGGGAGAGGGGCTACACATGAAAGATCACAGGGGTTAAGACAGAACAAAACAACAACAGATCCACCTAAAAGAGAGGTGAAACAGTGTGAAGAGCAACGCTAGCCATGAGTAGTGTCAGGATTATACGACAGTGAGGACGAGTCAGGAAGATCCTATGGTAAGCTCTTCTGTTTGACCTTTTATCATCCCTGTAATATTAGAGTATGTAAGTGCGAAAATACGAGGTAGATATGGCGCCTTAATAGATATGGGATGTACCCGGTGTTTAATCAGTCAGTGGATAGTAGAGGAGCTTAAATTCAAAGTAGAACCTTTCCTATCCCCATGAAGTTTGAACAGGTTGATGGCTCCTTATTGGGTCAGGCACCGGCAACAATGATGACTATCCCAGTTCGATTAGAGATTGGAACTCATTGGGAGTACCTTAGACTTATTGTAGTACCAGAAATGCGAGAAGCAATGATCTTAGGTTTGGTGTGGTTGGACCAATGGAAACCTACCATTTGGTGGGAAGGGGGTTTCTGACACTTGAAACTTCTTATAAGGCCTGATCCTCCACCACTAGGGCCAGAATCCTCAGAGTACAATCCAGAAAATGAGCCAATCACTATGTTGACCAAAAGTCATGAATTACCTTTTCCAACAGTGTATCAGGACTTGAGGAAGGTTTTTAATGAAAAGAAATGTGAGTTGTTACCTCCACATCGGCCAACAGATTGTGCCATTGAATTGGTTCCTGGTGCGAACCTGCCAAAGCCACATATGTATGCAATGACCCCAAAAGAGATGACTGAAATGAGGAACTTTTTGGATAAAAACTTAGCTCATGGGTTCATCAAGGCTGGTCGATCCCAAATAGCTGCTCCTGTACTGTTCCGTGAAAAAAAAAGATGGAGGCCTGAGATTATGTGTTGATTTCAGGGGCCTCAATGCAATATGTATTAACAATTTATATACGTTACCATTAATTAATGAGTGCGACTTTATCGAAAGGACGGTTCTTCACTAAATTAGATTTGTGAGAAGCCTATTATCATGTATGAGTATGACCGGAGGATGAGTGGGAAACCACATTCAATTGCCCCCTAGGTAGCTACCAATTCCGTGTAATGCCCTTTGAGTTACAAGTCATTCCCGCAGTATTTTTGCAGCTTATTAATGAAGTGCTGCATGAACATTTATATCGCGGAGTGCTAGTATATCTGAATGATATATTGATTTATACCCAAACCATGGAGGAACATATACAATTAGTCGGAGTGTGCTAACTAAATTATTGCAGGCTGAATTACATGTAAAGTTATCTAAGTGTGAATTCCATCGCAAAAAACTTGATTATTTGGGATACCACATTTCCAACACAGGACTAGAAATGGATCCAAATAAAGTAAAAGCTGTGATGGACTGGCAGGTTCCCCAAACCAGAAAACAGATACAGAGGTTTTTAGGGTTTGCGAACTTCTATTGTCAGTTCATACCTCATTTTGCCCATATTGCATTACCATTAACTGAATTATTGAAAACAAAGGAACAACCACACAAGCCAAAACCGAATCAACCAATTCAGTGGTCAGAACAATGTCAACTGGCGTTCGAGACATTAAAATTGTTGTTTTCTAAAGAACCTATGTTATGGCATCCTGACCCATGTAAAAAGTATATCATCCAAGTTGATGCCAGTGATGTGGCCATTGGAGCTGTTCTGCTACAGGAAAATGAGGAAGGGAAGTTACAACCCTGCGCATATAATCCTGAAAATTTACTAATATGGAGAGGGGATGGGCGATATGGTAAAAGGAGGCATTTGCGGTCGAGTGGGCGTTAAGCACATGGAGGCATTTTCTGGAAGGGGCTACAGAAATGTTTGAGGTGTGGACTGAACACTAAAATTTAGAAGCATTACAGAAACCTAGACATTTATCCCCAAAACAAGTAAGGTGGGCTATGTATTTTAAATGATTTAATTTTTTTTAAAATACATACCAGGTGGACAAAACTTTATGGCAGATGCCTTATCCCAGTTGCCTCAATATAGGTCAACACACAAAATTATCATTCAGCCTCTAATAACTAATGGAGCATCTGAGCCAACAGGTTGTATAACCAGATTAAAAGACTTGCATCAAGACGTCTTAAGGACTAAAACTGCTCAGGATGGTTGGCTTAAGAAAAATCCACTGTTGTGCACCTATAGAGACGGATTAGCCTGGAAAGGGGATAGAATATATGTGCCAGCTGAATGTAGGACTGAAATACTCACAAAGTGTCAGGTTTTAGTTTTAACATTCAAAGTCCTACACGACATGGGTCCAGAATATTTAAGGGAGCGACTCCTGCCGATATCGAGTGCCAACCGCCCTGTGCAAGCACACAGGCAGGGGCTTCTCGGGGTCCCATTGGCAAGCCAATGTTGGCTGGTGGTCCCCCGGGGACGGGCCTACTCTGTGGCAGTCCCTGTCCTGTGGAACCAGCTGCCCCTGGGGCTCCGTCTGGCCCCTGACCTCAGCACCTTCCGCCATGACCTGAAGACCTGGTTATTTGACCAAGCCAGGCTATGATCACCTTCTTGGGGGGGGATGGGTTGGTTTTAAACTTGTTTTAATTTGGACAAATATTGGGCTTGTTTTGGTTTAATTCTTTTTAAACTATTTATTGTTGATGTATGTTTTTAGTTGTGAGCCGCCCCGAGTCTTCGGAGATGGGGAGGCATACAAGTCCAATAAATAAATAAATAAATAAATAAATAAATAAATAAATAAATAAATGATGTAAAACAGGCTGGACATTTTGGCTTTCTTAAAACACTACTGCTAGTGAGACGACAATTCTGGTGGCCCAAAATGAGGGCTGATGTTGAACAATATATAAAGAAATGTCATATTTGTGCAACTTCTAAACCTCAGGTGGGTAAACCAATGGGGTTATTGCAAACAGTGACAGAACCGGAAAGACCATGGCAGGATATTGTGATGGATTTTATAGTGGATTTACCAGACAGTAAAGGATACACTGTAATATGGACAGTGGTAGGCTTGTTTTCAAAACAAGCACACTTCATCCCTTGTCAGGGTTTCCCTTTGGCTAGAAAATTAGCAGAAATGTTTGTCATGCATATATATCAACTACATGGCTCACCCAGGAGAATAATATCAGATAGGGGAGTACAATTTACTACAAAATTTTGGAGAGCATTCCTTAGAGTATTGGGATCTACCCAAGGGCTTAGTCAGCCTATCATCCAAGCACCAACGGGGCAGCTGAAAGAGCGAATGCCATGGTGGAACGCTATTTATGATCATATGTATCAGATCGACAAAGAGAATGGGCTGAGTTACTGCCCTTTGCCGAGTTTGCCTATAATAATGCCATACACAGTAGTACAGGACATAGTCCCTTTTTCGTGGTATATGGGCACTTTGGGATGATGGGCACTTTGGGATGATGCGATGGGGTGAGCGGCGGCATGGGTTAGTGAATAAACATTGCCGGATGTAAGGTAGCAGCAACGGTTGGGGACTAATTAGCCATATATGGTGTAAACACTCAAAATGTAACAATAAATACTGTGCTATCGTACATTGCAACTTAGAGCTGACTTTAAACCCTTTTTTGCTCGCTGTTACCCATCATTCGGATTAAAGAGGAATCTACTGTTCTTAAAAATACTTGTGGTGATTGCTCATTTTGTGATTGGGACATCGGAAGAATAGCTGAGAATAATCTAGGTCTAGATCATATAACCTGTTTCAACTCCTACCCTCAAAATGATGCTATAGAGCACTGAACACCAGAACAACTAGACACAAGAACAGTTTTTTTCCTGAACGCCATTACTCTGATAAACAAATAATTCCCTCAACACTGTTCAACTATTTACTAAGTCTGCATTACTATTACTATTAATCCTCCCATCCTTCCTTTCACCCATCTGCTCCCACTTATGACTGTATGACTGTACTTTGTTGCTTGTATCCTAATGATTTTTATTGACTGTTTCCTAGTATGATTTGATTGCTTATTGTACCCTATGACTATTATTAAGTGTTGTACCTTATGATTCTTGACTCTTGATGAATGTATCTTTTCTTTTATGTACACTGAGAGCATATGCACAAAGACAAATTCCTTGTGTGTCCAACCACACTTGGCCAATAAAGAATTCTATTCTATTCTATTCTATTCTATTCTATTCTGTTCTATTCTATTCTGCCACACTTCAAAACAGATCCAGCATGTGACATACCCACACAACCTAAAATCAAGCCTGCAAAACCTGAGACAGAGCCATGGTTTTTCCATTGACAGTCTGGAAACAGCACTGGCAGGGAAACTGTCACACAGCAGTGAGGCTGATATAGTTGCAGAACTCCCAAATGATGCTTAAGGGCCAGTGTCACAAGTAGGCATCTATGGGGCAAAAACCTTGGAAGCTTTCAGAATATCCTGATAGACCAGAAGTGTCCAACCTTGGCAACTTTAAGCCTGGAGGACTTCAACTCCCTGGCTGGGTAATTCTGGGAGTTGAAGTCTTCTAGGCTTAAAGTTGCCAAGGTTGGAGACTCCTGTGATAAACAATACCCACCCATCCACCCACCCACCCCTGGAATTGCCGCTGATGCCAAACCTGGAATACCTCTGGGCACATTTCAGACAGGGTCAGTTCCTCCTCTTTGTCCAGCCATATCTCAATGATATATATGCCAAGTAGGTTCTCTTGTGCATGATAAAATCTTAGGTGAGATGAGCTTTATTAGAGGCTAACATGGCATTCAGCAGCAACAGCCAGAATACAAAACTGGACAAAGTGCTCTTTCTAAGTAGTAGAACAGATCAGACCGACCTTCCAGAAGAATACCTTGGCAGTCCAGAATATTTGCACGTAAGAAACTTATCAAGATTAGTCATAGCTAGCTTCACACCCTTATTGATAATTGGTATCAGATCTTAAATGCTGCTAGGAGAGGGGGTGGAATCATTGTGCAACATTTTGTTGTCATTTCCAGCTAGCATTATTCCTACACCATGGTCTCTGGATCAAAGACCACATGAACATTTCTATGACTTTTCTTACTACATCAAGGAGATAATTTTATTTATGTTGTTTCAGCAGAAAAACCATGGAATCCTCCATGATTTAAAGCTGTGTTTTAGAATCAACTAACAACTGGTACAAAAGAAAAGTGATGACCTTTCTGTATAATAAATGGGCTATATGATCAGATCTTGCAAAGTTGGTCTACTCAAAGTTTTACAAACGATCCAACCTTCCTGTCACTATGAGCTTAATCTGATGATTTTTGCATTTTCAGACTTAAATTAAGGGAACAGGGGAAACCAAATTAGCTTGGTTGTATATTTGGGGTTGAATTTTCTAGTACAAAATCATCACCTAATGGGTTACACAAAGACAGGTACTCCTGGGTTCAAATTAATATTGATGTCTATGAATGTTGAATAGGTCTACCACTTCAGTTATTCCTGCACAGTTTTACCCTTACATTCTGATTTGTGTACTATTTGGATTTCACATGTGAGGAAAATTCTCAGGAGATCAAGTAACAAATAGATCTTGCTCTTTTAGTATTAAGAAATAGTTGTGCTGTTCACACTTTTGTTAAAGTAAAGATAATAAAATATATATTGCGTGAAATTGGACTGAAAACTAATGCAAAGTTCCTAAAGTATAAGCCCCATTGAATTCATCTAGATTAATTTTCAAATAAATGCAGAGAGAAATAAGCCTGTAATCCTACACCTATTTACCTAGAAGTAAGGCGTATTTAATTCAGTGGGTCTTATTTCTATGAACAGAATATCATTGCAAACCACCTTTTCCAAACAAAACACATCTCGTTATTATAAGGCTCTGCCTGATGCTAGTTATACAATTGGCCTATCTAGTTTTGTACTGTCTGCAAAAAAAAAAAAGCTTTCCAGGATTTCTAAAAAAGTATTTCCCTGTGTTATCAATGGATGATTCTGATATTTTCTGCATGAAAATTATATATACTGCCATTGAAATATTCCATTTCCCAGAAGGATGATGACCATCAGCAATAACACATTACACTTGTAGATTATGCTATCTTGTTCAGAAGTTAGCTATCAGTTTAGGAATAACATAATTCTGAAGCCAGAATAAAATGAAGTAAAATAGGAATGATCAGCATAAGCAATTGGAACTTCCCCAAAGTCTACCTGGTTGTAATGATAAACATGTTGGGATATAACACATTTAAAGGGCATCAGATCAGAAGAAGTTTCCATCCCATGGAAACTTAACAAAAAATATCCCATATTATTCAAAATCATAAAATGGATCATGTAGTCCTTCCGAGTCAGAAGCTTGCAGCTGGCAATATTTTCATAATTTGTAGAATGTTCTGAAAATTTGCATTAACTGCCAAGATAACAGGCAGGTTACTCTTTTATGGTAGAGTGTGTCTAGATGTGTTTGATGTGTTACAATGTTTTAAAATGATCTTGAAAACAAAATGGAAGGAATCAATTAACATACTTTGTCTATATTGTTGATTCTCAGAACCATTTTACAGCTTTTCTACTCTAACCTTAAACTTCTTATTTAATCTTAGGGCTTTCTGGTTGTATAGTTCTTTTTGACATTATTCCCAGGATTCAGAAATCAGTAATGTAAAAAATGCAGAAAGATTTGTTAAAATTATATGGATAATGTAAATAATTTTACATGCAAACCTAGGCAGGATTTAGATATGTGGGCTAATGCCATGGTTGTACAAATCCTCCTTTCTTCCTTGTTTCTTTCTTTGCAATGGTTGTATCCCAGAAGCAAAGAAGAAAGCTAAGTGGAATTCCCCAAGGCAATTTTCCAGCATTCCACCAGGTCTAGCACATTAGTATGGCAGTATTCAGGCAACAGGAGACCTGGAACTTGGCCTTCTGCCAAGGTTTCCCTGACCAGCAAGGTAAGTAAGTTGGGGCTGGCAAGAGATGGGAGTAAAAGGAAGGGGGAAGGGAGACATTCTCTGTGATTTACTTCAATTAAAGCTGGCCAAGAATTTGAGAAGTAGATAGTGCTTATTTCAAAATGTTGCCAAAGGTCATTAGAAGGACAGATTGTTCTACAAAGATTGTTTTTCTGCATTATTAACATTATGATTAAAAAAAAGTGTGGATGAGGCTTATATGCTTCCAATCCACCCAAGCTGAAACTTCTGGCTGTTTGTCTCCTACTATTTGGGCATCCTTCTCCAACTAGGTTATTCAATGGATGTGTGGACTTCAATTCCCAGAATTTATGGAAATGAAGTCCACATATCTGGAGGGGACCTAGATTGAAAAAGACGGTTTAGACAGTCTTGGCTTTGTTGCATGCCCTTTGATTGTTGATTTCTTGAGAAAAATACTTCTCAAGAAATATTTCAAAATTGATATTAGCCCAAAGGAAAATATATATATATAGCTTCTTAGGAAAGGAGGTTTTTAAGAACACAAAATTAGTGCATTGGAACCCCATGTGATCACAGCCTTCATGATTGTTTATAGAAAATGTCACAAGATTAGGCCCAGTTTGGCTCCCAATTCTACAATAAATGAACTCTGATTCACTACCAAGGTTAGCATTTGACAGTAAAGATTGTCATATGAAATAGCACTATAACAATAGCACTTAGACTTATATACAGCCCTCTCTAAGCGGTTTACAGAGTCAGCATATTGCCCCAACTATTTGGGTCCTCATTTTACCCACCTCAGAAGGATGGAAGGCTGAGTCAACCTTGAGCCTGGTGAGATTCAAACTGCCAAATTGCAGGCAACTGGCTGCAGCAGAAGTAGCTTGCAGTACTGCACTCTAACCATTGCGCCACAGAGGCTGTATAAGATTGGCTAAGCAATAATGAGAATTAAGTGACTTTGCAGTACTATATTCATATTAAATAAACACAGATAGAATATTTGATGGACTGAATTGATGTTAATGTGCCTAAATTATGCAGAAACAGTTCAAGATATAGTCAAGTTTTTTGGTTTGTATTTTTGTCTGCCTCAGACAATGCCTTTTTTTTCTTTTTTATTAATAATAAATTTTATTAAGTTTTGAAATTTTAAAAACAGGGGGCACCTTCCCCCTGCTAGACTGGCAAAAATGTTTAACTCAGACCCAAAATGTTGAAAGTGTAGAAAAGAAAAAGGCACCTATTTCCATACCTGGTGGACATGTCAAGAGGTGAAAAAATATTGGAATTTAATTAGACAATGGCTAGAAGAAATTACGAATCAGAAAATTGAACTTAATCCGGAAATGTTTTTATTAGGCATAATAACACAAACATGCAATAAAACGGATAGATATGTCATGTTACATATATTAACAGCTGCAAGGATCTCGTACGCACAACTCTGGAAGGAAAAAAGGGTTCCAATGGAAAGCATGGTTATAAAAAAAATAATAGATTGTATAGAGATGAACAGGCTAATGATGAAAATAAAAGACAGAGAATGTTCAATTTATTACAGGGCCTGGTATGCCTGGTATGAATGGTTTAGAAATAAAAATAAAATAAAATTGCAATTAGGAAAAGAATGGGGGAATATGTAAATATGTAAATATATTATAGAGAAGATTGATGTGTAAAGATAAAAGATATTGATTGGTAAAGGAATAAGTAAATATATATACTGAAGAATGCAAAGAGATATAAAAGATGTCTTGATGTTGATTATAATGTATAAAGTTTTTATTTATGACAATGCCATTTTTTTCAATGTGGTAATATATAGTGCTGGCTGATATTCAGTTGATACAAAAACTTCTACTATGTGTCTAAGGACAAACGTATTTGGAGAGAAAGATATTGAAATAGATAAAGTTTTCATCCATTAAAAAAACAAGGGGTGGAATCTGAAAAATATCAGATGTGTGTGTCTATGTGTTGATTATATTTTAATATAAGCTCCCAATCAATGAAATAAATCCCAGTGATCCATATATGAATAAGCAAGACATTATTCAATAATTCGGATAGAAAAACAATACATGTCAAGTTCTATTTACTAAGTGACATAGATTAACAGTTTGGAATTACCACCATAATTTATAGAAAGTCAAATTCTTGTGTTTTCTTAAGGCTAGTGCTAGATTACAGCTTGGCTGTAAATTTATATTTATTTCTACTCCAAATATGTCATCTGAATTTCTAAACTGTTGTTCGGAATCCCAGGGTAGCTTGAATAAGAATAAAGTAATGAATTCACTGAATCAGAGTTATGCATCCACTCAGGAGGACACTAATCCTCTCACACAAGATTAGCCTCCTCTCCACACTCCCACAATTTATGATTGTTAATAGACTTTCATATTGAAATTGATTTCCTCTTTCCCATGGAAGACCTTAGTAAAAAAAAAATCTAACCTCTCCTGCTAAGAAAAAAATAGAGATCCCATTTTTAATAAAATCTTGTTGCAAGCATGACAAAGCTTAGCAAAAACTTTCAAAGGACAATCATTTATGTAGAATTTCACAACACAACTGGATAAAACTGAGAGGTACTTTATACACTGCAAAGAATCAGAAGCAAGAAATAAAAGCAACTTGAACTTCTGTCTTTCAGCTTCCTGGGCTTGAAATAAATGTGTTTTTCTTTTTGTTTGATTCTGAATCAGTTTGCAGATTGGGTCCTCCCCATAAACATCTAGCTGATTTATAGAGGAACTATGTAGTAGACTGGAACCCATTTATTTAGATTCTATGATGTCTAAAGACATTGGTAACAACAACTCTCCAGTATTTTAGGAAAGAAAGGGTTACTAAGCCTTCTTATTCTTTTACTGTACTGAGAGTGGTATTATATACTATAGGATTCAACCTCAAACCAAATGTTTCTCCTACATCTTTCTTTTAGTGCCCCACCGCATCGTCTTCTCTAATAGAAAGTGTGGAAAACTGATGGCACGCTTTCTTGTCTACAGAGAACCTTCATCATTTGTATGACGTTGATGTAGAATTGATCATCTTCATATCTGAGGGTTGTTATGTAAATATATCTTTCTCTCAGACATCTGGGAAGCAGTGATAAATCAGGCTGACCAATTCTTGCTAGGGATCTTAGGAGGAAAAAAAACCTTTTCCATCATTTACTACTCATTTTTATTTCACTTGAGATGTTGGGGATCAAATATGGAACTCTCCCACTCTGTTGACCTAACTTAAAGGCACAAAGAAAGAAAAAGCAAATGAAAAGTTCCTCATAAAGATCAGCAGAATCTAGTTTGTTTTTAAGGAGCACTCAGTAAAATAATTATTTTAAACAAATAAAATAAGAAAATACAGTTTCTTTTTAAACAGATTATTAAATTTAAACATATTTTTGCTGAATTTGAATGACTTTGGTGAAGAGAACCCCCTTCTGAGAACAAAACTATTGATGCACTAATGTTTCTCAGTGGATGGTTGTTGATTTTTGTTTTTCCATCATTCACTTTTTCTGAAGTTCTTGAGGAATATCCAAATTTCATAATATATTCTCATGCTACAAGCCGTGATGATGAATAGTCTGTTTTTTTCCAGAGATGTGAACTGAAAAGAGAATGGAGAGATTATTCCTTGAAATAAATAAGCAGTCTATGCATTGAGGGACAATTGGCAGCCTTCCCTAGAGGTTTTCCAAACCATATTCAGTGAAAGCTTTGACTGAACACACTTTTCAAGTATCACAAGATAAAAGAAAATGTAAACAGAATCCAAGATTAAATGAAACCCAACTGGGAGGAGTTCATTTTGATTTTAATGAAGTGGTTCGGTTGTTGTTTTTTTCTAAAAAGACTGTGGAAGTGTGTATCATGTCCAACAAACTCCTACTTCAGCTTACCAAATATATCTGTTGGGCATGATCCCTACTGAACCCTTGAGGACTAGTCTGATGGGATTAGTGTCTGCACATGGAGATAAATGTGGCCTGCACAATGTTTCCTGCTGGCCAATCAAATACACTTCAAAAACTCACTTGGTTTATTTTCATGATTTGTGGTTCAAAAAAAGTCATACAATTCAGCACATCTTAAAAAAACAAAAAATTATCTCCAAAAAATGATCTGGGTATCACAGTTAGGCCGCAACTTTATTAAAAACCATCAAAGTTCAAGTCTGCACTCTCCATACCACTTCATTAAAATAGGCAAAAAATTGCTACTAATTTAATTGGAGAATTCAAACTCTTGACTATTATTTTATACCTACTGTTTCAACTTTGAAAAATACATGTGTAACAAAAGCTAAGCAACTATTAAATAAGAATGGGTAGCCTCTGTCTTTGAATGTTGGAAAAGTCATGTTATACATAGATAAACAAATAAATATAACAATTTCTTGCTATGATGGAAAAATAGTGTTTCTCCTGAAGGCTTCAGAACAATAACATCTAAAGTGGCATGACACCTTGATCTGGGTTTGTCACATTCATGGCCATTGATTTTGCCCCAAGAGTGAATTCTTTTCTTAACTATTCCACAAGCACATTAATGGTCTTTGGCTAACCTGAATGTTTCTTCTCTTCTACTGACTGTAGGCTTATTACAGGATGGATTGACTCTTTGGCCAGTTGGTAGAGTAAAATGTTTTTCTCATTTATGCAGTGAAGTCATTTAAAGTAATGGTGTCTTTGTTGGGCAGCAGGGTCACCCAAGACATAAAGGTCATCTTAGCTACCAAGCTAAAGTGAGCAGAGCTGAGGATTTTTCAGAGTATCGATGGTGTTTATGATGTGGTTATATTAAAGTCTTCAGGATGTCTAGTCATGTAGGGAAAGAGAATTGGAAGCTGCAAAGGCAGTGGGGATTTAAGAATCATAAGCATAGCAAAGTTCAACACAGTGAAAGGTGAAATGAATCACTACATATCAAAATCTTAGGTATCAGTGAATTGAGATAACTGGGTATGGATACTTTCATTTGAAAGATTGCACTGTTTACTGCTCAGGACATGAAAAACAAAGAAGGGCTTGTGGTGTTTTCATAGGAAATGTGTAGCAAGAACAATACTTAGCTACAATGCAATGAACAAATAACATCAATTAGCCTTTAGGAACAACCCTTAAATATGACAATTATCCAAATTTATGTACCAATGCAGACTAAGAGGAAACTGATGAGTTTTGTGATTAAGTTAAATTTGAAATTAACCAAGCATGCAAGCAAGATCTGCTGCTTGTAGTTGTAGACTAGAATGCCAATGTTAGAAACATTAAAGAGGAAATTGTGGATGGAATATATGGCCTAGGAAACCAAAATGAAATAGGAGAATGACATTAATTTCTGCCAATCCAATCATTTCCTCATTGCTAACAGTCTTCGACTAACCAAAAAGTCATCATCAGATGGAGCTCACAGCCTCACAGATATCAAATTGACTATATTAGGAGGAGGAGGAGGTAAAACAGTTCAGTAATAAGAGCAAACATGACCATGGACTGATTGTAGAACAGATAATGAATCCCTAATATGGAAATTTCTAGTGAAGCTAAAACAGAAGAATAAAGCCAACCAGTTTACACATTATGATACTGACTATATACCAAACATTTTCAGGGAGAACATCAAGAATCATTTTGAAGTCTTGAGCCTCATTGTCTGGGAACCAGAGGAAGTGTGGAATAAAATCAAAGAGTTTGCTAAGAATAAATGTGAAAATACCAAAGATCAAGAAGCTGATGAAAGCAAACTGGATGTCAGAACAAATTGAAAATTGCCAAGAAGAGAAGAGATGTAAAAACCAAGAAAGACAAAGATCTCTTGAAAGAACTTAATGAAGAATTTAAGAGAGCTGATAGGAGAGACAAGAAGCAGTTATAACATTTGTAAAGACATCAAAGAAGCCAAGGCACAGGAAAACAAGGAAAATCTTCCAAACTCAGGAGGAAGTTTCAGTTCTGAATTGATATGCTGGACAGGTAGCAACAGATTCAAAGATCAAACAAAAATAGGAGTATATTGAAATTCTGTAAAATAACAACATTAACATCCAAGATATCTTGGAAGATATTCCCAACTAAGAAGAAGCTCTAGTAGTACTAGAAGATGAAATTAAATCAGGTTGCTAATCATTAACTATATGGGAAGCTGCAGGATCTGATGCAATATTCACAGAAATATGGCAAGTAATAGAAGAATGATCAGTAAAGGTTTTAACCATAGTATATTGGCAAATCAGGAGAACAACACAATGGCAAGAGATTGGAACAGATCAATCTAGATATCAATTCAAAAGAAAGAAGCATTCCAATTCTTAAGCTTGTACTTGCTTGTTTTTTATTGTTTTTGATGTTATGATCAATATCAATATCAATGAATGAGATAATGGTCTTGCATTTTTATTTTGTTTCCTTGAGTTATCTCAGATATTGTTCCGAAATATTAATGTTGCATCTTTAGCAAGGCAACCCTTTGACAATGATATACTAAACAGCCTTACCCTACCAGATGTCTTTGAGGTATAATGGATTCTGTTGATTGGGAATTATGGAAGCTGTAATCCAATATGTCTGGGGAAACCTGGTGCCAATATGTACATTTGAATGTTTCTATGTATATTTGTACTGGTACAAATCATTAAAAGGTGAGGGAGAGAAAACCTTCAATTAATTAGTTTCATTGTGGAAATTTATTCAAGTAAAGATAAATATAGAAAAGCAAATTCTTTTTCTTTGACTTTGTCAGATGTTTTCTTCTCTTCCTCCCTCCCTCCCTTGGTTCTGCTGGGCATCAATCAAGGAGTGCTTTACTTCTATGGCAGCAAGCAGATAAGAGAAAAAATGTTTTTAAAATTCACAAAGAACTCCATGGGGATTCTGTGAAAACTGTCTTGCTTGTCTGCTAGAGTTTAGGAGGAGCCACCAAGCTGTCAGTTATTATGGTATGAGGAGTCCAGAATCAGTATCTATCTGTCTCTCTGTCTCTCTGCTCTCTCTCTCTCTCTCTCTTGCTTGCTCTTTCTCCTGCTGTTCTGTTCAAGGACATCCTCATCACTTAACTTTGAAATAAATGTCCTCCCCCTCAAAAAAAATTCATCTTCCTTTCCTCAAGTTCCAGGGTATTTGAAGGGGGGAGATGTGTCAAGGCAAGCTGTCAGGACTAAAAGCCCAATGTTTATTTGTTATTATTTATAGAATGCTATCAACTTTGCTTTGCAAAAGGATATCAGCCTCAATGTCTTTGTGAGACTATGAACTTTTGGATTGAACTGAGTTGAGTTTTCAACTGCAGCATTTAAACAAGGGATGGGCAGAATGTGGATAGCTCTGTACCATAAAGTTCTATGAGGAAGAATAGTAAATCAGTTCCATTTTTGCTGAAATACTGCAATAGATTATCCATTCATGACTTTTGGGAGAGTTACACTTGATTGATTCCCTGGATATAATGCTACTTCATATGAAAACAATGCACACATTTGAAAAGGTGCTTTCAGTCCACAAGAATTTAATGCTTATATATTTGAGCCAATTTTCCAAATTCCAAAGTAAAATCATTTTGCTCAAAGTCACCAAAGAGATTTGCCTTTCCAATCTGCTAGTCTAGTGGTTCATCTCTAACATACAACTCTCCAGCCTTTTTTTGAAGATTTCTACCAAAAAGAACTCACTACATGGTAAATTCATGCACTGATTGACAATTTATACAGTCAGGAAGTTCCTCCAAAATCTCTTTCCTTCTGTTTTTAACTCAACTGGTTTTGGTCCTGTTCTCTGTTAAACTAGTTATTCTATAAAAGAATATAAGATTATTCCAGCATAATTTGGGATTGAATTAATTTAAATTAGCTACATCTCTCTTACTGTCTCCTTCTCTTTCCTAATCTGCAGCTCTCTTCTTCTCCCAGTGACAGGATTAGCCAGAGATCTATTTCCCTTCTGAGGGAAGACAAATGCAAATTAGGAATTAAGAGTTTTTGCCTTTTCACCCTAACCCATTATCAATTCACTACATCCTCTTCACAATGAACCTGCAATATCTTTTATTTTCCTTTCATTTTTGACATACCCAAAGGACTATATTTTGTTATTTTTGAATGTCAAAAGCATCAACTCATTCTGAGCATTAGGGATTTTTTTTGACAGAATTGCTACAAATTCTGGACACTAGCTGGCATTTTTCATTGGTTGTGCCCTTCATTCCATTTCCAATGTATGTCTTGTCTTGTTTTTCTCTCTGTGGCATTTTAGAGAGCTCTGCATGTACACTGGCCTCTCATCCTTCCTGAATACTTGTCTCCTTCAAGATATCAACCCATTAATCTGATGTACCTTCCCATAGAGTTCATTAAAATTAGCTCCAAAATACATCTCCAGTATACAAGGCTGATTCTTCTCAGTTTTATTTCCTCTGAACATTGGAAATTCAAAGACATAATCATTTCCTCCCAAGATGGCAATCATGTTCACTTTCTTAGCCAAATGAGAACAGAACTAGCTTTAAGCTAAGGCTGAATAGTCTGGCCTAGGGTGTCAAAGCTTAGGGAGTGACAATGACATCCTTCATTCTAAATCATTGTAAAAATACAAATGTTCATATTGACTTATGATGTCATAAGTCAATGTGGCCCATGGGTGCCATATCCCTTGAACTGGCATTGGGTAAGAATTAGGTCTAGAATAGCAAATGTGTTATACTTATTTCTGCCTTTTGACAAATAGTGACTTTGAGTGAGAATAATATTTTTTTAGACTTCTGAGTCTTGCTAGAGTTATGTTTTCAGCAGCTGTCAGAATACAATAATTGAAATCTACCATTATTATTACTGCATGCATCTTCTAAAGTATTCAACTGATGCAGAAGGACCTCATCTATATCTTCTTCTCCTTCAAATGGTCTATAATAAATTCCCATAATTATATTTCTCTTCTCTCAGAAGACAAAGTGTTTTATTGTAATAACTGAAACTTTGTGTGAAAACAAACAGCTAAAGGAGATTAGATCTGTCTTGATTGTTTGCAGAAGTGGAGTGACTTAGATCACCAATATATTTTTACCATGTTATCATAGAATGATGCAAATTACAAAAGATGTAGCATCATGTTGAGACATATCAAACAAGATCTACTGAGACCTTCATTTTAAGTCTCCAGTTGGGTGGTAATGTGGATTTCTTATATCATTTCTTATGCTGACTATGATGCAAATTATAGAAACTTGAATTATGGAATTCTAGCTCAGCCTAAAAAACACTAGAACATTCTAGGAATACTTTGCTTCCTCTAGCTTTTAGCATCATCCACTGATCATGGGTTTTTTCATCATCCACTGATCATAGCAGATATAATCATCTCTTTTCCAAATAGTCCAAAATCTACTGAATCTTGTAACTCTATGTACCGAAATAGTAACTTGAATATTTTGTTCAAACTGTGAGGTAGAATAAATCTATGCCAAAATAAAAAGAATATGCTATTTTATTTCAGAGTATCTTGTTTTTGATTGCTGGGACTGTGTTTAGCTTTTGTGGGATTGAAGGCCATATCGTGTATATGTGTAGAGATCCTAAGAAGAATTTAACAGTTGACTGTATACCTCTAAATTAAATACTTAATAAAATAATTAAATTATCTGAAAACCTAAGGCACAGCTGAAACATATGTCCCTGGCACTTAAAGCAGAGGCAAGTAAAGTGGCCTTGAAATTTAGTGAAGACAAGCTGATGCAAGTTGGCAGTGTTCAAGAGAACATTCCGACAACATCAGGAGGACAGACCTTAAAATCTGTGGAGCAATTTAAATACCTTGGTAGCATCATAGATACAGATGGGGGAACAGAAACAGATGTGAAATGCTGAATAGATAAAGCAACTGCTGTCTTCCCATAAATGTGCTAAGTATGGACCATGTCCACCATAAACACAGCAATCAAGATATTATTCAATGCTGGGGGGGTTAATTAATTTTATTTAATGCTGATCCTATGGAAAAAAACAAATTGAAATATTATGGCCACCACATAGGAATCTCCTACACTATGGACCTGAGGTTCTGAAAACTGATCTTCATTCAGACTCCCCTAGCAAAGATCATTCACAGGCCATCACCCCTGCCCCCAGCCTAACTTTTAATTGGATTGGCTGTAGCTTGGATTTGACTGCTATTACTCATGCAATTAACCATTGCTGCTTAAGCTGTAACTTTTTTTTGCCAATGATAATGTTTTTCCTGATTTTGGATTTCAAAACACTGATTTCATCAAGTAGAGCAAATAGGAAATACTCTATGGCAGAGGTGTCCAAACTCGGCAACTTTAAGACTTGTGAACTTCCACTTGTGAAGTCCACAAGTCTTAAAGTTGCTGAGTTTGGACACCTCTGCTCTATGGCATGATCTGTCTGAGCCAAACAGCCACCAGCATCTCAAAAGACAAGCCCTTCCAGGACAAGCAAAACGTTGACAGGGAAAAGCCTGGAAGATGGAAACTCTGAAGCTGTGTCTCCCTACACTTGGCAAACTACACAGATGAATCCACCTACCCTATTACTTCAAAAGGATGCAACTTATGCAAAAGGATTAACTGAAAGAGACACATAGTGATACCAACAGTCTGATGGAGTTGTGAACCTGTTGAAGTTATCAACATTGTCTGGATTAATATGACGATAAAGTGAAAAACTGAACAGAACAGTGGCCAGGCTATCCCACTGAATCTAAAGCTGTATTATTGCTTGCACTAATTTCAGCAGAGATAATTTAGGTCTATGGAAGGGAAGATCCATTTTCCCTATATTCATGGCACCTTAAAGGAAAAACTTGACATTCGAGTCAACAGTGGTCAAAGGCTACATCACAGTTTCCTGCAGCTGTCACAGCCTGAACAGACTCATCCTGTAGTTAGCTGGGCAACTGTCTTGTCTGGGAAATCTATAGGCAGGGGGTTTCTCATATAGTATATTTTCAGCTCACATAGTATACACTCCAGGCATCTCTGCCATCTCAACTGTGTCAGCATAGACAACTTCCTACGTAGCTTCTACACCGGCATCTGCAAAAAGGTCACTTTCTTTGTGCAGCCAATCCTGATGGATAGGCTAATTTTGGCAGAGAATCAGGGAGCATGCTGGGTTGTTTTTTTCAAGTTTTCACATATCCACATTGTCATAGCATGGATACCAGAGCCAGAACCTTCTATACAGTACTGAACTGGTTTTCAGAAAATCCATCAAGAAGAACAATTGAATCTGAATAATATTTCATTAAAAACGATGATTGGAGAAAATCTGATTTTAATACTATCATTGCTCTAAAATGCCTTTATACTGGTTTAATTTAGAAACAATATAACTTCTCTGTGCATGAGTCCACAAATCTAAGTTTCTTTAAAGAAAAAAGACATTAATCAATAAAGCTATAGAGACAGTCTGTAACAGTAATTATGTTGATATTTTGGAATTTATTCTGTCTACCAAGACAGGAAAGAATATGAAATTGTTTTCTAAACTAACTTATTGATGTATCTTTCCCAACATAACTGTCTCCATCTAGCAGCAATTTTCATATGGGTCTTTCTCAATCTTATTCCCCCAAATATTTCTCCTTTCCTGGTTTAGGAATAAAGCTCAACTGGCAAATTCTGCACGCCAGAATTCAAACATGCAGGTTACCGTCAAGTAAATCCTTCAGATCTTCAGATCAATCAGAATAATTAACAACTGATTTTTAAGCTTCTGGATGAAATATTTCCATAAGCGGAGAAAAATGCATTCAGTAACTTTGATCATGTAGGATATGATTTGATAATGGGAAGAGAAACAATCAATACTCTTTATTATTAAAAGATTACATATCTTAGCTAGATGCTTAATAATCTTGAAAATACATTGGGTCTAAGATACACTGATTATTTTTCAATCCAAACTACTGGTGGTATCTTTGAGTACTGATGTCTGAATGTAGACTTTCTTTGAACTGAATTCCTGATCTCCATTTCCAGATTGGATGATCAGGGCTTTTTATGTATCTCCAACAGACAGGTTGCTTATGCAACTTAACCTACCCATGGCCCATCTTTTGAGTTCCATTATACATGACAGTTCTATGTTATCTAAGGCATAAAATCTAAATTGCCTAGAACATAAAATCCATCTGTCAGACACTGAATGGTTGGAAAAGCTTCATTCCCTGAGCTCAAATATTACATGCCATGGTCAGATCATGGTCTCCAAATCATGGGGATCCATGGATAGTCAAGATATTCTAAACATTAAATTTATAATCTAATTCTAAAAATAAGAGCCTATTTTGTGTAATGGTTAAAGGTATTGGCCTAAAAAGTAGAAGACTGTGGGTTCTGGTCATGATTTAGACACGGAGCCTGTTAGAAGACTTTAGGTCAGTCTTTCTCAGCCTTAAAAAGAAGGCAGTGTCAAACTAATTCCAAAAAAATATCAGCATAAATCCTGCACACAGTTCCAAGCAGAAGCCTTGTATTCCATTAATGTCAACAATGTACTGTTCTTTTAAAAATCTATGGTATATTCACATCTGGAATACTGTGTACAATTCTGGTCACTACCTTTTTTTGAAATAATATATAGACAATAGAAAAACTGCAAAAAAGGGCAATGAAAACAGCCAGGGAACCCAAATATCTGCTTTACATGAAAAAGGTAGAACATTTGGGTCTTAGAACAAAAATGACTGAGGGGGAATATAATTAAGGTATATAAAACCATGGGGAGAAATTTGTCTTCCTTTTTAAAAATAAAACTAGGACTCATACACTAAAGCAGATTTGATATAGATTCAGAATAAACAAAGGGAAGTACTTCTTCTTTTACATAAACTGTAGAATTTTTTTACCATGAATCAACTTGATGTCCTGAATAACATTGAAAGAGATTAGATAAATTAATTCTGGAAAGGTGCATCAAGGCTAATGGTCTTGAAGTCTCAAAGTAGGTGCAGGTGATGGGCAATGTGCCCCCAAGTACCAGTTGCAATGTAAGGAGAGAATTACATTGGTGGGTCACCAAAAGAAAGAGCACTGACTCAGGTGGTTGACATGGTTTAATCTCATTCTTATATTTTTATGACAACCCACACTCACAAAATGGCTCTCATGGGAAGCATGTTTTACCAGAAAGTGAACTAGGTTCTCACCTGTGTAAAATCTTTATGAAGTCCAAATGCACTCCTGCAAATAAATATGTTGGTAGAAGGAATATGCAAGTGCAGTCAAATGCAGATAGGGCCCAGTATTCAAATCTGCCAAGATCCTTCTGTCTCTTGAGCCTATCTTCTAGAATATTGACTATTCCTTCCAGCTTGATATCATCTGCAAATTTTATGAGTTTCCTTTCTATCCCCTCATTTAAATAATTGATGAAGATATTCAAGAGTACTGGGACTAAGACAGAACCTTGGGATGCTGCATTACATACTTCCCTCCATGTAGAGGCAGTTCCATAAAGGACTATTTGTTGAGTGCAGTTGGTCAGCCAGTTACAAATCCATCTGATGGTGATGCTGTCTAACCCACATTTTTCTATCTTATCAAATAGTAAGTTGTGGTCAACGTTATCCAATGACTACTGGTGTATTAACCATTAACCAGATTAAGCACATGCTTAGGGCACCAGGCCCCAAGGGGGCACCACAAAATTGAGAATATGGCTTTGTTTGTACAGTATGTACAAAGGAGGGGGCACCAAGATTTGTCAGTGCTTAGGGCACCAGTGAGCCTTAATCTGCCACTGGTATTGAAGTCCAAATAGATACAGTATTTTACTGGTCCACTAATTTTGTCCATTTTGTCAAACAATGCAATAAGATTTGTCTGGCATGATCTAGTTTTGACCAACCCATGTGGGCTTCTGCTTATGGCTTTGTTTGCCCCATAGGTGTTTGCAGGTTTGTTGCTTGATTATCTTTTCCAGAATCTTTCTGGGTATTGAGGTCAGGCTGATAGGTCTGTAGTTTCCTAGGTTCATTTTTTTTTCTTTTTTGAAGATGGGAATTACATCGACCCTTTTTCAGTCATGTGATAGTTCCCTGCTGTTCCAGAATATTTTTTCATAGGACAGATCCATTAAAAAGTATTCTACTTTGCTAGGTAAATAATGGGAAATTCTAATTCAGCATTCTGTCTAATTTAATAGACTCCAGGTAGCTTACATTGACTGTCCCCAAACAGACAATAAAAAAACAATTACAAACAATTAACTAAAAATAGTGAAATTTTGAAGCTCCAAAGAATGGCAGAAAACACATTTTATAAAAGCTAAAAGAACAAGGTATTCCACCAACTAGCTACCTCAAGAGATAGGGATTCTTTCCTGGTTTGATCATGTAAATCAAGCAGATTCTGCTTGAAGAAGGTGATCCTGAAGGTTTGATGGAACTATGGTATGCAGCAAGATAAATTGAATGCTGAATAGAATAGAATAGAATAGAATAGAATAGAATAGAATAGAATAGAATAGAATTCTTTATTGGCTGTGTGATTGGAATTTGGTGCATATGCTCTCAGTGTACATAAAGAAAAAATAAAATACATAATAAGCAGTTCAGTACTAGGCTGGAAGTAAAATAAAGTTGAGTGATGTTTTCTTGATTGATTAACATGTTAAAGATAAATGTACACTTATACACTTGTGGTGATGTCAGAGGCATAGTGATTAGGGACATGTGTGTGCAGGTTTCTGCATGCAGATGATGCTGAGCCATTGGCTAAGAACCTGAATGACTTTGAGGGAATCTTACACTGTTAGGCTTTTTAATATGGTGGAACAAGGGCTATAGTCCTTAAAAATAATCCATCAAAAATGAAATAGTTATATTAGACATAGAGAATGAAGTGAATGATCACTAGTTTTGCACAAATAAAGAAGAATTAGAGCAAGTAGATAAATTTGTGCATTTTGATATAGCACATCTGAAAAAATGGATGGAGAGATTTTAAGATGTCCAAATGGTGGTACGATAGTATGTGGTCTATTACAAAGAATATGTTTGTCAAAAAAGTTAAAATTTATATAACTGTCTCAGTGGTGGGATTCAAAATTTTTTACTACCGGTTCTGTGGGAGTGGCTTGGTGGGCATGGCAGGGGAAGGATTCTGCAAAATCTCCATTCCCACTCTACTCCAGGGGAAGGATACTGTAAAATCCCCATTCTCTCCCCACTCCATTAATCTGCTTTCCAGTTCTGTTCTGTGCAGGGCAACAAAAGAAGACCCAGCTGATCAGCTGGGACTCGGGAGGCAGAGAATAGATGAGGGTGGGGCCAGTCAGAGACGGTATTCTGAACTACTCAAAATTTCTACAACCGGTTCTCTGAACTACTCAAAATTTCCACTACTGGTTTTCCAGAACTGCTCAGAACCTGCTGAATACCACCTCTGTGTCTGCTTATGCTTAATTGTTGTATGAAAGCAATTACAGAGTATTTCAGGAGAAACAGGAGAAATTTGGAAGAAGTGGGAACAAGATAAAAGTACTTTGTGTGGTAATTCAAGATGAGATTGATTCAAAAATAAATGAGTGCTGATTGAATACAGATTAAATACAAAATGTTATACTAGAAACTAGTATGTTAAATTGGTTTGGTCATATTGACTGGCCAAATAAGAAGTGACTGAAAAATGAAACACAGAAGAAATATATAAAACATAGTGAAGATGTTGAGATAAAGGGAAAGATTAAGTTGTGGTTGGATGGAGTTGATAAGACTCCCAAAATAGAAATGAAATCAGTTTAGAGTGCTAAGATATAAAACCTATTAGAAATGTATATTAGTATATATAGATGTAGAAGTATATGCAAATGTAGTATATACAGATATAGAAGCATTGATTTGCAAGTTTAAAAAGTTATAAAATAGTATCATAAATGTTTTCTGCATAAACTAGATTTAATTTGGTTTCCTTTTCTTTTCCATTATTTCTTGCCTTTAATTTTTTTCTGTACTACTTACTCTTTTTCTTTCTGTTGCATAATATTGATTACTTTGAAAATATCACAGTTCTCTGAAAACATTATAAAGAAAATGCTTAAAAGTTAACGAAATAAAAAAGAAGGAAAAGAGATACATTTGTAGAAAACAGAAGGAGGAGAGGACATTAATGTGAATAGAACAGATTAATTTAAATCATATTCACTAGAAACAAAGAATGGGAATTAAGGGCATATAATATTCTCTTGGAGTGCTGAAAGTATAGCCTGGAATAACTTTATGAAAGAGATAAATTCTGCTGCTTTTATTTAAAAAAACTTGAACTTATAATCAGCTTTTAGTGGTTCATACAGACCACTATAATACCCTACACTTCCTTGACATGGAATGATAGAGGTGAATTACAAATACAAATACATACATACATACATACATACATACATACATACATACAACTCACATGCTTTTACTGCAAATTAAACACTCCGAAACTGCCAAGGCATGAGCATTCTCTGAAAGTTCAGCAACATAAATCAGTTCTACTGAGAATAGTGGCAAGGCAAAGTAGCATGCACTTAATATTGGAATATTCTCCCCTTGGAGATTAGAGTGTGGCCCCAACTTTGTTGGTTTATTACAAAGCTTTAAAATCTTGACCATGTATGAGGCTCAGGATATGTTAAGAGTCCTGTTACTTGGTTTTACTATTAGTTGACATATTTATTTTGTGGATGTTTTTATTGTTTAAATGGTTTTTTAAATGTTTTATAATTTTAAGAGGTTGAGGTGGCCAGCTATAGAAATTGAATGAATAAATAAAATAATAAAATAAATTAAATTAAATTAAATTAAATAAGTCTTGGAGTGAAGCAACTGTCTCAATGTGGTTGTAACAGTGCTAGAATCCAATCATCAATTCCATGGCATTATATTAGTCTGGTTTTAGTAATGGCTATGTAAAAGAGAATTGAATAAAAATTGAACACTTTGAAGCGGACAAAAGCAAGCTGTTCATACATCTCTGGCACTAAAGTAGCAACCGTTACTTTCAGAAGTCTCCTTTTTTTCATGTCCCCTGTCATTTCTTTCACATGTTAAAATTCATGTACCACCAATAAGAATTATTTCTGTTGTCAGTAGTAAGCAGAGGGTTTTTTATGGCACAATTTGAATGAAATAAAAATAGACTTCTCTATGAAAATTACATTATACCAACTGATGCTATTCGTTTTAACTTCCATACATAGTTATCCATAAATGTTTTAAATAACAACCAAACAAATATCCATGAAACTAAATTGAAACCTACAACAGATCCATTCAAATCAGTGGATCAAAAGAAATCTGATTGCTATCTAGCGTGTCTTAAAGGAAGCCAACAGAGCAGGACAATATCAGATTATCAGCAATTATTATATTTACTTTTCAAGATTTTTCTAAAAGGAAAACGACAGTTTTCAAATTATTCTACTTAGGGAATAATGTTACCGAAGACTTCCCTTTTTATTTCAAAACCTATCAGTCTTTATAAACTTTTGGCCATTCCTATCATCTATTATGTTATGTATGCAGGTTTGAATGTCATTGGTTAAGTTTGAACTCTTCTTGTAAAATGTCAGAAATGATTGGTCTAAAACCCTGCACTCTGATTGGCTGGCAACTGTGGCTGCTGGCTATAAGTAGCAGCCACAGACCAGCCAAATTGGGTCTGTTATGAGCTGTAGTCACTAATAAACTCTTCACTGAAGCACTCCGCGTCTGACTCTTCATGCAAATCTAACATATTATACATATGTGTAATGGTCTGAAAGAATATCCTAGAGCAGAAGTGTCAAATGCATGTCGTCAAAACTGCATCACCTGACATATCGGGACTTTTTTCCCCTTTGATAACCCAGATGTGGGCGTGGCCAGCGTGTGACGCATCTGGCCCACAGGCTGAGAGTTTGACAGCCCTGTCCTAGAGAAACAGGAGGAGATAGAAGAGCAGCAGACTAGGCAACAGTCAACTAGGCAACTTCAGGAGAACTGGTTGTTAACTTTCTGAGCAGTTTGGTGAACTGGTTGTTGGAAGAAATCATTAGGGCAGAGAACCGGTTGTTAAATTATTTGAATCCCACCACTGGGTAAGAGGCAGTTTAACCCACAGAAGCAATGGAGAAATGGAAAACATTTCTTAGACTGTAAACATGGGAGGGAGAGATGTACTTTCGGTCTTGCAAGATTCTGTTACTACTGTCTTACAATGAAGGTAGTGTTAGTATTCATGATTGGAGTTTTTTGTCTGGACTGCCTCAAAGGGCTAATAGCAATCTTGCAAGTCTGAAAGTATATCTCTGATTGGGGAATTCTGGGAGTTGAAGTCCACACATTTTAAAATTGTCAGGGTTGAGAAACACTGCTCTACATTCTAAAGCTCAGCTGTAGACAACAAACTTGGAATGTCTATTGTATTGTTTATTCTTTTTCTTTTGTTTCATTCAATCCATAATTCTTTTCTTCTACAAATACAAATATTGCATTTCGGGGTGTGGAGAAAATTTATTATACCTTAGACCTATCCAGGGCTTTTCATGTTGATTTAAACATTATTTCCTTTGATATCAGATACAGAGTGGGTGGACCAATGGGCTCTGCCTACTCAGTGATAAGAGAATGAATGTACTATACATAGAAGCATTCTTCTCTTCATTGCTATTTCACATTATCTTCCAGAAATGACATACAATATATCAAATAGAATCCAGTCCTGAGCTCTGAAAGCCCAATCTCAAATCCAGCCTCATATGCAATTCTCTCTCCCATTAATTTCATGATTATATGTCGTTTGCATTAAAAAATATTGTGCTTTAATATTATTATGTCTTCCTATTAAATATACACGTTCCTGGGAAAATACTTTCCTGTTCCTCCCATCTTCTTACTTTGCATCAATAGTGCATAAATGTTGAACTATAGTTTAGGTTATTAAATTATGTCATTGCAGATGGGGAGGTATGTATCACTTAAAGCTGAATAGTATCATGGAGAAATGCATGTTAAAAATTTGTATATGATATTTATTTGGAGAAAGTACATTTATCTGATGTGATAAGTCCTAATCAGATTTAGAATGTATGCTTATGGGATAGAAATTGGACAGAGCAACCTTTCCTATAAGCAAATTAATTTCATCATATTAATTTCATCATATATTCAGCTCAAATACTTCAGTCGGGAGTCATTGCCCTCTCACCAGAGTTAATGAGAACTATTTATAAAACAAGGCAGGAAAAGAAATACACAGAGACACACACACATACACACTGCCTTTCTTCCTTAGTCTGGTAGGCCTTTATGCATCCTTTGTCACTGGGCTAATACTACTATCTTTTAAACAGTCTTGTGTTTTACAGTAAACCAGAGAGATGAGTACATGCATTTTGTCACAGGAGTCATAAATTGTCTTTACAGCTTTGCAAGGCTGCTTTCAACACAACCAAATCTGGGAATACTGTAAGCTCAGAGAGCTTGTAAATATTGTTTAAGGATTTGAAATGGTAGAAGAGGAGGATAAAAATACAGCTCAAACCCATGATATCTCCATTCTGTGCATACCCTGAAACTATGAGTTTTAATGCTCGAGGTTTTCTTCATTGGCTTTCAGTTAAGGGTCTGAATTGGGTGTTTTGCACCCAAATTTTATGAAAAACAGACAATTCCTGAGCTATCTGCTTTGGAGTCAGCAACCATGTGGAAAGGAGGACATAATGGAAATATGCAGAATTATTCAAACCTGCCTCAGATCATGGGACAATCTATTGTTTCAGCATCTTGCCAGCACTATGGTAGAAAAGCAGAAATAAATTTTGCAGCATTCAATTTCTTCCTTTATATTTAAAATAAACCCTTCCATTCTGAGAGAATAGATTCAAATCAACGCGTTGGTCGAAATAAAAAGTTCTTTTACTCCACTGGTCTTTGTTAGTAATCCTTCATTTATTCTCCAGGCTCCTAGTGATTGCTCCAGATTATCAATATCATGGGATTTAAACTTCAGTTGGGGGATGGGGATAAACAGTTCAGAATTACATAGCTTTAATAACTACTGTATACTTATCATAAAATTATCATGAGGCTGTAGGAGGCCACACTTTATATCTACAATTACTATGGAGAAGTGTGTATGCAATTATACAAGGAAGGTCATTTCCATCAGTTATTTCTCATGTACAAATTGTTTTCTAGTAATTGTTAGGCTAGTTGGTAGTATCAACCCTTATAGAGGAAGGGATTGATTAAGTAAGTTTACTCCAAAAGGAGGGGAAAAAAGTATTAAATGTTGTCCAGATAAGCCACAGATTTTCCTCTCTAAGTAGATAATCTTGTACAAATAATAAATCTAATATGTGTTGTATATAAATAATTTGCAAGGGGAAGGTCTGACAGAGCCAATTGCTTTGTTCACATTCTCCTCTAAACTCTTATCAGCTGTGACAAATTTCAGTACTGAGTCCAAAGTGCAAAATAAATTGAAGCTGGCCAAAAACTGTCCCTCCATTAACCCTGAATGTGGTTTGTTCTCAGATCTTCACATCTTAATTTTAATCTTAATTAGAGTAGAGTTAGAAGGGATCTTGGAGGTCTTTTAGTGCAACTGCCTGTTCAAGCAGGAGATCCTATACTATTTCAGACAAGTGATTATCCAATCTCTTCTTAAAAACTTCCAGTGATTAAGCACCTACAACTTCTGAAGGCAAGCTGTTCCACTGGTTAAGGGGCATGCATGCCTAATGTTGGATGTTGGGGTGATGGTTAATGGGATGTAAGTTGAAGGTCTTGCTTTTGATACATTCTGTGCACTAGTCAATGTATAGGTTAGTATTTCCTTGTTCATGGAGGCTTTTGAGCTCCGAGTGTACCTCACAGGATTGTACACATTGCTGTAAGGTTAGGTCAGGGCGAGAACGGAGGTTCTTATGGTTGGTGTAATTACTGGCTACAGAATTCTGGAAGATGAAATCCACATATCTTAAAAGTTGTTATGGTTGAGAAACTCTGATCTAGATATAGAAATTTGAAAAGCTATCCTGGAAGAAGGGAGAAGAAAACCATTTTCATATTGTTGCCAAAAAACAGTGGGGACATACTCATGAAGTCAGCAGGAGACACAATTGACATGGAGATTTCATCATAACAATTGCAAATTTCAGTGCAATTACTATCTACTGGTGGTATATGTATGTGTGCACACATATATAAACATATAAAAAAATAGGAATCTTGGTCTTGAAAAATACCCAGTGCTTATTGTTATGTATGTAGGTTTGAATGTCATTGGTTTAGTTTGAATTGTTCTTGTAAAATGTCAAATAGGATTGGTTTAAAAAGTGCGGGAAAACCCTGCAGTCTGATTGGCTGGCAACTACGGCTGCTGGCTATAAGTAGCAGCCGTAGCCCAGCCAAGTTGGGTCCATTCGAGCTGTAGTCACTAAATAAACTCTTCACTGAAGCTCTTCACGTCTGACTCTTCATGCAAACATAACACTGGCGACGAAGGTGGGATTCCCCTGAAGAGAAGACGATGTGGAAGACAAGCAGAAGAGCAAGATGGCTGTGCTGAACACCCCCCCAGCCCCATTTGATCTGGCAGCAGAAGACTGGGAATCGTATGCGGATCGCTTCCAAATGTATTTGGAAGGAAACGACCTCGCTGACATCTCCGAGAAGCGGAAGAGGGCAGTCTTCCTTACGCACTGTGGTCCGGCAGTCTTCAAGATGGCGAAGGCATTGGCAGGAGCTGCAGATGTGAAGGTAATGGAATGGCCTGATTTAGAAAAGCTTTTAAGAGCCCATTACGCCCCACAAGTATCGTGCCTCATTAAGAGACACGAGTTTTACCGTCGGGATCAAGGGGAAAGCGAAAACATTAACGGCTTCGTGGCAAGCTTAAGAGACATTGGGGGTGCATGCGAGTTTAACAGCTTGGAGGAGGCCATGCGCGATCGGTTTGTGCTAGGCTTTAAAGATAAGGTCTTACAGAGCAAATTACTAATGAAACCTAAGATCACGTTTAAGGAGGCCATAGAGGAAGCTGTTTCAGCAGAAGCAACCAAGTCCTCAGCAGCAGCCATGAAGAAAATTAACAAGGCCTCAAGCCATTCTGATGTGGAAAAGTCCACAACAACTCATTGTGAGCAGATAGATTCTGAATCAGACTGTAGTGAGGTGGAGGAAGGAATTTATAGACTCAGAATGAAGTGGAAAAAGAAAGACCTGGGAAGGAAAAGGCAAGACTTTTATTGCAGAGGTTGTGGGGGGGGCACCCCCGCACTGAATGCAAGTTTCTTGATACCATCTGCCTTCGTTGTGAAAAAAGAGGTCATCTAGCAAGAGTCTGCAAATCATCCAGAACTCCTCCACATAGAAGAAAGTTTCCTGACAAGATTTCAAGCCCAATAACTTCAGTGAGAAAATGGGGCGCAACTCAGAAGCAAATGGGAAGAATGAAACTCATCAAACAGTCACCATCGGTCATTCTTCACCTTTGAGAAGCAGAAAAGTACATGTGAAGGTACTCATTGAAGGAAGGCCTTGCCAAATGGAAGTGGACTCAGGCTCCTATCTATCTATGGTGTCATGGGACACTATTCACAGGCTACTTCCCAACATTCAGAAGAAACATTTCCAGAAGCAAGCACTGACTCTTAAAGACTACCAAGGGAACAAGATTCCAGTAGTTGGAACAAGAGAATTCAACGTGAAGTTCAAAGGCCACACCAAACGTTTGCCCCTGACCATCGTGGACAAGGATCGCCCAAGCTTGCTGGGACTTGAGTGGTTCAATGCACTAGGCATCGAGGTGACTGGCATCAATCACATGAGCAACTCTGAATGGGAGGAGGCCTAGAAGTCTGAGTTTCCAGAGGTCTTCAGTGAAGGATTGGGCAAGTATATGGGGACCCCTATCACTTTCAACCTAGATCCCAGGGTGCCCCCAATTTGTTTAAAGGCCAGAAGGGTCCCATTTGCTTTAAATTGATGCACAATTAGACAAATTAATAGCTCAAGGGGTTTTAGAGCCCATTGACCACTCCAGGTGGGAGACACCCATAGTCACACCAGTCAAGACTGATGGGTCAGTAAGAATCTGTGGAGACTATAAGGGGACACTGAACCATGAGCTGCAGCAGAGCGCATACCCAGTTCCAGTGGTGCATCATCTGTTACATTCACTTGGCAGGGGTAAAGTCTTTGCCAAATTGGATCTGGCCCAGGCATATCAACAGCTAACAGTTGATGATGCCACTGCAGAGGCCCAAACCATTGTGACTCATAGAGGTGCCTTCAAATGTAAAAGGTTACGATTTGGAGTAAGCGTGGCACCAGGCATCTTTCAAAGCCTTATGGAAAGAATGCTCCAAGGACTGCCAGAGGTAGTGCCTTACTTTGATGATGTGTTAATCTCTGCTGAAAATGACACTCAGTTACAAGAAAGACTCAGAGAAGTTCTTACCAGATTCAGGAAAGCGGGGTTAAAAGTCAAGGAAGAAAAATGCACTCTTAAAACTGACAAGGTTGAGTTCCTGGGCTACATGATTGACATATCACTGAGAAAATTGAAAAACTTCTTAATGTTCAGCACATCACTCCTAACCCATCTAATAACTTATCCCCAGCAGAGTTGTTGATGGGTAGGAAACTTAGGTCTTCCCTTGACCGCCTTCATCCCACTTACGCACCCAACGCACCATTAGATTTCACTTCCAAAGTTCGCACATTCAGTGTGGGTGATTCTGTTTATGCTAAGAACCTTATGGATGAACCTTTGTGGATTCCTGCTGAGATAACTCAAATCACAGGCCCTCGTTTTTACAGGGTGCAAACAGAGGATGGACTCCTCTGGAGCAGGCACATTGATCAACTTAGATCCAGGTTCTCTCAGGAACATCGCACTTGTTCCTCTCTAGTTCCCTCACCTGATGTCAATTCTAGGGGAAGGGAGGAACAGGGATAATCAGCAAGCAAGAATCCACCCCATGTGTAGCGAGCCATTTGACAGGAACCATTCCAAAACCTGTCACAATGCCAAAATCCATCCTTAGAAGGGGAAGATTGTACATCACTACCTGACTTGGGTGCTGACATTGGGCTGGAGATGGGTTGGGAGGAGAGACCAGATTCTAAAAATCAAACAGGGTCTTCTTTCACAGGAAATCCAACTAGGGAAATGTCAACAGACACATTTCCTCTCTCACTGGGTGAGAATGTTAAAACTTCTGAACCACTAAGGTCTCAAGCACGTAAGAGCCCCACCTATTTAAAAGAATACATTAGATAGGTTGGGGTTTGAGTATGGACTGAACCTAGTGGGGAGGGGTGTTATGTATGCAGGTTTGAATGTCATTGGTTTAGTTTGAATTGTTCTTGTAAAATGTAAAATGGGATTGGTTTAAAAAGTGCAGGAAAAACCCTGCACTCAACTGGCTACTGCTGCTGGCTATAAGAAGCAGCCGTAGCCCAGCCAACTCGGGTCCATTCGAGCTGCAGTCACTAAATAAACTCTTCACTGAAGCTCTTCACGTCTGACTCTTCATGCAAACATAACACTTATGAAAATAACTTTATTGACAAATACATTGAAGCATAGATTATAGATTTTTATTAGCATTAATTTAAATAGTATTCATTTCTTTATATTTACCTTTAATACATATACTGTACATACATACATGCATACGTGTAAATGTTTGTATTTAAAAATTAGGTATAATGATTTCAGTCAAAACAGCAACCAAAAGCATTCTGTCTGTGTCGCTGGTAAGACAGTATATTTACACAACTGAAACAAAATGTGTCTTATGCACATGTGCTTGTTTCTTTGAGTAGATGACTTAATTGACAATATTCTCTCCATGGCTGGTTTGAAAGTTGTTGCATTGTTCTTCTGATTTTTTCAGCCAAAAGAAGCCACAGAAGCAATCAGCACATAAAACGATGCTGAATTTGCACAACTTAGCAATAAACCAGGCAAATGGATTGCAATGCCAAAAGTGAAATCTGAGGATGGTCGTAGACATAGCTTTATCTATGAAGGCACAGATGCTATCAGTTTTGGGAGAGTCAGCACTCACAGAACTGATCTCTATCAAAGCTATGGATCCTTGACAAACTTATCAGGACAAGGCCTGGAATTAAATATTCTTAAAGCCATTATTTTGGGGAAGCAAGAGATATGTACACTATGATTAAGATCATAGAAATGAAAGACCAGTCATTGTGTTTATGACAGAACACAAAGGGCTGAAACCAAGAGCTTTAAAGAATTTTATGCTAGTTCAAAAGCAGGTCTGAACTTAATCCCATGATATCGATGGTGTTTGAAATAAATAAATAGCATTTATTTATTTTTAGAATTTGTCAAATAAAAACAAGAACAAGAATAAAAGAATAAAAATACAATGGCAGGGACAATAGGCACGTTAGTGTACTTATGCCCCACTACGTTGTGGTTCTGTAGAACTTGAGGGTGTTAAGTTTGCATGAAGAGTCAGACGCGAGGAGTTCCAGCAAAAGACTTTATTAGTGACTACAGCTCGAATAGACCCGTCCTGGCTTGGCTACGGCTGTTTATAGCCTGCAGCCGTAGCTGCCAGCCAATGGGAGTGCAGGGATTCTTCCCGCACTATTTAAACCAATACCATTTGACATTTTACAAGAACAGTTCAAATAAACCAATAACATTCAAACCTACATACATAACACCCTCCCCACTAGGTTCAGTCCATACCAAACCCCAACCTATCTAATGTATTCCTTTAAATAGGTGGGGCTCTTACGTAATGCTGAGACCTTCGTGGTTCAGAAGCTTTAACGTTCTCACCCAGTGAGAGAGGAAATGTGTCTGCTGACATTTCCCTGTTGGGACTTCCTGTGAAAGGAGACCCTGTTGAATTGTTAGAATCTGGTCTCTCCTCCCAACCCATCTCCATTCCAATGTCAGCACCCAAGTCAGGTAGTGATGTGCAATCTTCCACTTCTAAGGATGGATCTTGGCTTTGTGACAGGGTTCGGGATGGTTCCTGTCGCAATGGCTCGCTACACATGGGGTTGATTCCTGTTTGCTGATTTTCCTCCTGTTCCCCCTTCCCCTAGAAGAAACATCAGGTGAGGGACCTAGAGGGAGACAGGGCGATGTTCTTGAGGGACCCTGGATCTAAGTTGGTCAATGTGCCTGCTCCAGAGAAGGCCATCCTCTGTTTGTACCCTGTAAGAACGAGGGCCTGTGATGTGAGTTATTTCAGCAGGAATCCACAAAGGGTCACCTAGAAGGTTCCTAGCATAGACAGAATCTCCCACACTAAAAGAACGAACTTTGGAAGTGGAATCCAGTGGTGCTGGGTGCGTGGGATGGAGGCGGTCAAGGGAAGACCAGTTTCTGCCCATCAACAACTCTGCTGGGGACAAGTTAGTTGATGGGCTAGGAGTGATGTGTTGAACACTAAGAAGCTTTTCAAGCTTCTCAGTGATGTCCCCAGGACCCAGCTGCTGAAGCTTCTTTGGTAAAGCGCACATGTTCAGCCCGCCGCTGGTCAAGGGTGCCCAGGGGCAGTGAGGGCATGTCTGATGCCCTGTTGAGCTAGAAAGGATTCAAAAATGTTAGATGTGAATTGAGGGCCATTGTCAGAGACAAGGACATCTGGTAACCCATGGGTTACAAACAATTTTCTGAGCTGCTTGATAACAGCCTCAGTAGTAGTGGATGTCATTGGAATTACCTCTAGCCATTTGGAGTATGCATCTACTATCACTAGAAAAGTGTGCCCTCTTGTAGGGCCTGCAAAATCAATGTGGATTCTAGACCATGGGCCCCTAGGACATTCCCATTCCTGTGTGGGGGCGTGAGGTGGTGCAGGTCTGACTACCTGGCAATTGGGACAAGAGGCTACCCAGTTTTCAACCATTTTGTCAATACCTGGCCACCATACATAACTCCTGGCCAAACCTTTCATCCTTACAATCCCAGGATGACCCTCATGTAACATTTCCAAAACCTCCCTTTGCAGTTTTGCAGGAATAACCACCCTGTTACCCCACAAAATACATCCTCTTAATACAGATAATTCAGTTTGCCTGGACTTAAAAGGTTGGGCAAGGTGAGGTAGATCTTGAAGAGGCCAACCTTTCTTAATCCAGCCCATAACAGGTGCCAACACAGCATCTTTGGCAGTTTCTTTGGCAATCTCAGCAGCATGGACTGGAAGCTTAGCAACGGTCTCCAGGAAAAGGTGTGAGTTTCAAGTTCAAAGTCCTCCTTGTGGCAAGGTAGTGGGCAACGACTCAGTGCATCAGCATGTCCAATGTCCTTGCCAGGCCTGTGAATCAGTTTGTAGGAATAGGCTGCAAGAAATTCAGTCCACCTCAGCATTCTTGGTGACAGGATATTAGGTGTAGGTTTGTCTCCTGCCACAATGCCAAGTAAAGGTTTGTGATCTGTAACAATGGTGAATGACCTGCCATACAGATATTCATGAAATTTCTTAACAGCTGCAACAACTGCTAAAGCTTCCTTGTCCAATTGGCTATAATTCCTCTCTGCTTTGGACAGCTGCAGAGTAAATGCAATTGGGGCTTCCGTCCATTGGGAAGCCTGTGACTCAAACCCCCACTCCAAAAGGGGATGCATCACAAGTCAGAACAACAGGTAAATTCTCAGAGAATTGTATCAACACAGCATCAGACGTGATTAGTCTCTTAATACTGTTAAATGCTGACTGTTCCTTCCGCCCCAGATCCAAACAGCATTCTTATCAAGTAGGCGATGTAAGGGCTCAGCAATAGATGCTTTGTGAGGTAGAAACATGTGTAAAAGTTAATAAGTCCAAGGAAGGCTTGCAAATCTGCCTTGCATCGAGGTTTAGGGGCTTCATTGATTGCTTTAACCTTGGCATCAGTAGGATGGATGCCCTGCTTGTCAATCATATACCCCAGGAACTCAACTCTGTCTGTTTTGAGTGTACATTTGTCTTCCTTGACTTTTAACCCGCTTTTCTGAATCTGGTAAGGACTTCTCTGAGTCTCTCTTGAAGCTGAGTGTCATTTTCAGCAGAGATTAAAACATCATCAAAATAAGGCACTACCCCTGGCAGTCCTGCAACATTCTTTCCATAAGGCTCTGAAAATGCCAGGTGCCACGCTTACTCCAAATTGTAGTCTTTACATTTGAAGGCACCTCTATGGGTCACAATTGTTTGTGCTCTGCAGTGGCATCATCAACTGTTAATTGTTGATATGCCTGAGCCAAATCCAGTTTAGCAAATACTGTACCCCTGCCAAGGGAATGGAGCAGATGATGCACAACTGGTACAGGATATGCGCCTGCTGCAGCGCATGGTTAAGTGTCCCCTTGTAGTCACCACAGATTCTCACTGACCCATCAGCCTTGACTGGTGTGACTATGGGTGTTTCCCATCTGGAGTGGTCAGTAGGCTCTAAAACCCCTTGAGCAATGAGTTTATCTAATTGTGCATCAATTTTTCCTTTAAAGCAAATGGGACCCTCCTGGGCTTTAAACGAATTGGGGGCACCTTGGGGTCTAGGCTGAAAGCAATAGGGGTCCCCATATACTTGCCCAGTCCTTCGCTGAAGACCTCTGGAAACTCAGACTTCAAGGACTCTTCCCAGTCAGAACTGCTCACGTGATGGATGCCAGTCACCTCGATGCCAAGTGGCTTGAACCACTCAAGTCCCAGCAAACTTGGGCGATCCTTGTCCACGATGGTCAGGGGCAAACGCTTGGTGTGGCCTTTAAACTGCACGCTGAAATCTCTCGCCCAACTACTGGAATCTTGTTCCTTGGTAGTCTTTGAGAGTCAGTGCTTGCTTCTGGAAATGCTTTTTCTGAATTTTGGGAAAGAGTCTGTGGATGGTGTCCCATGACACCATAGATAAATAAGAGCCTGAGTCCACTTCCATTTGGCAAGGTCTTCCTTCAATAAACACCTTCACATGAACTTTTCTGCTTTTTAAGGTTGAAGAATGACCAATAGTGATTGTTTGGTGTGTTTCACTTGCCATTTGCTTCTAAATTTCCCCATTTTTTCAATGAAATTGTTGGGCTTAAAGTCTCTATCAGGAATTTCTTCCTAGCTGGTGGAGTTCTGGATGATTTGCAGACTCTGGCTATGTGACCCCGCTTTCACAACGTAGGCAAATGGAGTCAAAGAACTTGTAATCAGTGGGGTGGCTCCCACAGCCTCTGCAATAGAACCCTTGCCTGTTCTTCCCAGAGTCTTTTCTTTCTTTTCCATTCTGAGTTTAAAAATCCCTCTTCTGCCTCACTGCCATCAGAATCAGAGTCTATTTGTTCAGAATGAGTAGATGTGGATTTATCCCCATCAGAATGGCTTGAGGCCTGGCTTGAAGCCTTGTTAATCTTTTTCATGGCCGCTGCTGAGGACTTGGTGGCTTCCGCTGAAACAGCTTCTTCAATGGCCTCTTTAAACGTGATCTTAGGTTTCATTAATAGTTTGCTTTGTAAAACCTTATCCTTAAGGCCTAAAACAAACCGATCACGCATGGCCTCTTCTAAGTTGGTAAAGTCACAAGCACCCCAATGTCCCTTAAACTTGCCACGGTCATTAACATTCTCGCTATCCCCTTGATCCCGACGGTAAAATTCGTGTTCTTAATGAGGCACGATACTTGTGGGGCGAATGGGCTCTCAAAAGTCTTTCTAATTCGGGCCATTCCATTACCTTCAGCTCTGCTGCTCCCGCCAACGCCGCCATTTTGAAGACTGCCGGACGCGTGAGAAAGACCGCCTCTTCCCTCTCGGGATGCCGGCAGATCGCTTCCTCCAGGAACATGTGGAAACGATCCGATACGATTCCCAGTCTTCCGCCGCCGGATCGAACGGTGCTGGGGGTGTTCAGCGCAGCCATCTCGCCAGTTGCTTGTTCGCGCCGCTTCTTCTTCAGGGAAATCCCACCTTCGTCGCCAGTGTTAAGTTTGCATGAAGAGTCAGACGCGAGGAGTTCCAGCAAAAGACTTTATTAGTGACTACAGCTTGAATAGACCCGTCCTGGCTTGGCTACGGCTGCTTCTTATAGCCTGCAGCCGTAGCTGCCAGCCAATGGGAGTGCAGGGATTCTTCCCGCACTATTTAAACCAATACCATTTGACATTTTACAAGAACAGTTCAAATAAACCAATAACATTCAAACCTACATACATAACAGAGGGCAATCGGTGTTCCCATTTTCAGGAACTCCATTCCTGAAAATAAGTACAGATCTTTCAGAGTTAAAGTTCACTTGACACCTGTTTAGAACTCTCCCCTATGTGAATTGTTGGGATATTTTGTCAGAGGCAAGCAAATATTCAGACTAGAAGTAGTAATATGAATACAAGAGTGCGAACATTTTCTTTCCCTTTGATATTTTTTAATGAATTGAGGCCAGTGAATTTTACCTGTTTTCTGTTGTTTTGAGTTTGATCAGTTTGAAAGTATGTGTTTGTGCTCCAACTGCTTTAAGGAGATAGGGAGTATGGAAATGTTCCAATTTTACATTTCTGGGTATCTGGGGGTTTCCTCATAATCTCATTTGATCCCTCCTAATTCTATGAAAACCTCCTTCATTAATTTGCAGCTTTCACCAGTTATTCTTCCTGTCATATAAATTACCTGATAAGGCTTGATGTTTCCTCAACAGAAACTAACACTTGGAAATATGTACATATTTCTGTGTGTAGGTAAATTATCAAAAACCTCTCTCTCTCTCTCTCGCTCTCTTTTTCTGCCTCCCTTCCTCTCCTTCTCCCTCTCTCCCACTTTCTCTCTCTCCCCCTTGCCTTTCTCACACACAATTTTATACACATACTCACATACAAAGAGACTGGTACACAGACCTGTGAAGCTGTATGAAAAGCATCCAACTTGATTTCAAATGGATTAACAAGTTTACAGCACTCTGCAATCAGAGTTTAGATCTCATGAATCATAGCCTAATCCCATATGTTTATGAATTTTACTTATTTTTATTTTGTTTTGATACACTAATATAAACTGTAACCATGCAAGCCACAAAACAGATCTGCTTTAACTATATTAATCTTATTTTCAGTTCCCATAGACTCATCTCTTCATGTTCTGTTCATCTGTTTCTAATGCTAAACAAGCATGGAAATTTCAGTTCTTTCAATCAGAAGTAGGAAACAGCAGTGGTTACATGGCTGACCACAATGGATGACCAATGAGGAAATAAACAGCAAGAACAATCATAATATTTTGGCAAAAACACAATGGAACTCAATGATGTTTACTCAGAAGTCATCATTACAGTTCTTTACCTTGAAGAGGAACCAAGAGTGAATGTTTAATTAGAAGATACTTTCATGAATAAATTTCAGTTGTGGATAAGGCTCTCATTATACAATTTCCTTGCATCATTGAAGACATGGACATGAAATCCAGATGATTATGTCTTCCCTATATGTTTCTTCACTGCTTCTTACCACCACCACCACACACACACACACACACACACACACACACACAACTTCCATAAATAAGAGAACATTTTCTTTGGCTAGTTTCACTAGGAATCTCCCCATATAACCACCTTTTTCAGCCTAATGCTCACATGTATTCACAGAAAAAGTGAGCTCAAAAGCTTATGACTTCTTTGTTCCATCTGCCTCTTATTACTACAGCCTGGCACTGTCTTATACAGATGTGAGGTCCATCTAGGTTAGATACTATGAAATCATGGTCCAAAAGGCATTTTTGATTTTATAAACATAGTCCACAAAATCATTCATTTACATAAAATAACCAAACAACATGACTCATGTACACTGAAGCATAAATTCAGAAGGGAGAAGTTTATCATCAGGACATTTGCAAGTAAAAACTTCCACTTTATTCCTTCCCCTGAGTCTTTTTATAATAAAACTTGTCTTTATTGTTTGATTGTTTCGGAAGATTTGAAAATTCTTCCTGTAAAACATGTTTTTGGCTATGGATATTATTGTCACAGTGCTCAAATCGCAGAATATTATTTTTCTCTTGAAGGCAGGATTCTTCCTTTATAGGGAGTATTTTATAGGATATCAGCTAAGGTTTGCCCATGATACTGCTAATTATGAAAAAAACCACACACACACACACACATACACACACACACACACACACATTTGCACAAGTTATTTTGCTGCTGTAGAAATCCATGTTTGTTACCCTCCCACCTTTGCCTTGCTTTAGACTTAATTTAAGAACTATATTCCCCTCTTTATGTTCCATGCATTTGAATGGAATGAAAGAAGATATATCAAGATACAACTGGACTTGCATTGAAAGGGGGGGGGAATACTTCCCAGGTGAGAAGCAAAATCCACCTTACACAATGACTGTTGCTGCATTCCCATGACACATTTAACTGTGCTGTATTCACTGGAAATGAAGGGGGTGAGGGGGAATCAATAAAGGTGCTGAAATATGACCTATGGACGCATTCACTGTCCTCTGTTTTAAAACTCAATACTATTTGGAAGCAATGTTTGAAAATGCAGAATAATTAACAGAAGGGTTTGGTATCTGCTATCCTGTTTTCTGAGGCCTGCCAATCTTAACCCATGAGTCCAGGATGAAATGAATATGCCCTGAGTTAGTTCTTTTTGCTTTTCTTCCCAGATGCTTCTATACCTCTACTTGCTACCTGACCAATGGATGCTGTGGTAATAAAACCTTACAATGAGTCCTCTTGCACAATGCACAAGAGCTAATAGGATACCTTATTATTACAGTTCCTTGCACAGTCAGCCAGATGTTCACTGAGACTTTCCCAAGGATCTGGGATAGGCAGATTGTTTTGTCTGATGGGGTTAAAGGCATTTCTGCAGGATGTAAGCCGCTTCAAATAAAGCTGTTTTTTGCAATTGACTGATGCCGATTTTGTCATTACCAATGGGCTTTAAGTGGTGGACAAAGTAGCAACAATGATGCATTGGAGTATCTGCAAGAAATACCATTTACCAGAGCAAGAACTGGTGGGTCCTCAAAATAGACACAATAATAGAAAATGAGCCTAAATGCTCTGGGACTTCAAACAGAAAAACATTTGTCACATAACACCCCAGACTTATAAATGTTGAATAAGAAAGAAAGAAAAGTCTGGAGTACACAGTAGTAACTGGAGATAGAAGAGAAGAGAAAGAACTCCAGATAGAAACAGAATCACTGTGGCAAAAGAAAGCGAAGATCGTATCAATAATAATAGGTGCCTTGGGTGCAATCCCAAAATAACTAGAGTACCATCGGCAACGATAAAATCACTCCCAATCAACTGCAAAACATAATTTTACTTGAAAACAGCTTAGATTCTGCAAAGATACCTTTAACACCATCAAACAACAACACCAAACAACTCCATCAAAACAATCTCAGGGCCTTGGGAAGTACTTGAAAGGCAGATAAAAATACAATCCAGTCTAAATACCGTGTTTCCCCGAAAATAAGACACTGTCTTATATTTTTTTTGGCTCCCAAAAACACACTAGGTCTTATTTTCGGGGTAGGTCTTATATATTTATGGTGCCAAATAGTGGGTGTGAGTGTGTAGGGGGGGGTGTTTCGTGGGTGCACGGTTGCTCCCTGAAAAGTCTTCCTGGAACTGGAGATTTATACTAGGTCTTATTTCCGGGGTAGGTCTTATATTAGGGCAGGTTTAGAAAATAGTGCTAGGTCTTACTTTCGGGGTAGGTCTTATTTTCGGGGAAACACGGTATCTGGCTGATTGTGTGGCAAACCATAATAATAATATATGCTTCCATTCCTCAGAGTATGAGAAAGCATACATGAGAGTTCCCTCACTGTTTTCCTCCCACATTCACATCAAACACATTTTGAGAATTTATATTTACCAGAGTAACATGTAGCTCTGCCCTGAGGTTGTATATTTGTTGCAATTATAACACTTGTACAGCTTCACAATATTTCAATGTCACTAAATTAAAAAATGAGACAGTCCATTGGAAAAGGCAGGAATAAATCCCTTGGGCCACCTCTATAGTAAGCAGGTAAGTAAGGCCTCTTCAGTTTCTACATGTCCAGGAATAAAACATTGACTTAACAACTGGCTTTTTGTCATTTATATATGGGGAGAGGTGGAGGAAGAGTAGTAGAAAGGAGTTGCTGCTGTTGCCACCCATTTTACATTGGCAGGAGAATGACTAATGAGATAGTTTCATTTGTTTTAATATAGAAGAGAACAAGAGAAAAAGTATTTCAGGAACGCTGTGCATGAGTGTTTCCTCTTTACAGAAACAAAAAAATAAAGATAACATATACTTTGAACCTCATTTTGTTTCATTCAACCATCATCAAAATCTTTCTGTCTTTGTTTCTCTTTTTTTTCCCTCCTCCTTCACAATTCAAGTTTACAGTAATGGCTCACTATTGGTTGTAAAAGCTCAAGACAAAAAGCAGCCTGCAGGCTGCAAACCATCTTTCCAAATACAAACCCCACTTGCTTTTTACCCTCTATGTAACTGAGAGTAAAGAAGCAGCTGAGGGAATGGGGCAGCAGTGAAGCCCTTTGTAAAAATTGTTCTAAATAGAATTTGTCCCTTGCTATTCTGTGAGGAAACACTACAGCCTCCTTTAAACATTAAGGTTTGATTAGTCCCTATGTCAGCCTTGCAGGGTGCTATTTTTTTAACTTCCCTCCTCCTCCTTCCACTTCTTTTAAACAGCAACTGAATTCATCTGTGACAGATTCAAAACAGGAAATTAACATCCTGCTGCGAAGCAGTAAAGCCTCAGAGGAAGCTGTGCAAGACTATAGGAGGTGTAAGATGAGCAAACATAACACTTCTTTTTTATGGACAGGAAAGCTACAAAGGCAAGGTGGCACTGGCAAGATTTTATTTGGCAGTTTGCATTATTGACTGCTTTATTGCTATATAAAGTTCAAAGTTGTCCTCTGAGAATTGTTTCTAAATAGGAGACATGCTAGGTCCCAAACTTTCCTGGAAATCTGTCTGTTCTGTCCTAAAAGCCTCTCTCCATAATCTCAAATGCCAATCAGTGCATGCTCTGAGACGATCCATATTAAATTTTCACATTGCAAAGACTTGAGTCCTAACACTGAAAACAGCATCTGAATCCAAGGCCTGATAACATCTGGCTTGGAAAACTCTGAAAACAAGGAAGAAAAAAATGGCAAAATATTTGGCCAAGTCATACAAAATTTAAAAATGTAATTGGCCAAGAACGATGTGTGGTAATATGATTCTCCACATATTACTAGATGTGGAAGAAGCTAGAACTCTTGGATTTAGATCACAATAAGCCATTTTTCTCTAGAAATTAACAAAAGATAAACTATTCTTCCTTGTTTTAATAGTGTGGCTTTCTTTTGTTTGTTTGTCATTCTGCAGTGTAAACTTTGCCACATAATGAAGTCATTTTCTAATTCTAATTTTGAAATAGGTAAAAAAAAGGTTAAAGTTTCCAAACTTTTTCCTGCAGAGGGGTGGGATATGGACATTATAGCAAAATACTTTTCTAATTATTTACCTAGGAAAACAAAGCTTCTAATGCTGCCACAAACAATGTTTTTATTGCAACACTTTAATTGCTTCATTGCTGTGAACATTGTTCTTAACACTGAGGTTAGTGGCCAAGCGTTCTGCTTGTATGTATCTAGTTGTTTATTTTGAGAAGCAGGATATCATGTACAGTGGATTTCTGGCCAGATTTATGAGGCTTTTGCTTAAGGCATTTGAAATATCATTACTATATTATCAGATTTAAAAGCATGAATGCTACCTTGAAAGATATTCAATCTCAATTGCTGGAGAATCATTAGACAAGTTAGTCTTAGTAGGAATTCTTGCCCAAAATCACCTCTCTTTTGTCTCTTAATTACTATTGTGGTTATCTCTTGCTTCTGCCTCTACTACAATTCATTCTATTCTTGGACTCTAGACCAGTTTGAAAGCAGCTCTTGGTTTCTGTGTTCTTGTGCTATTTGCAATATTTTCCACACAGCTGTAATGCACTGAAACTGCTGGAAAGGTATTTGTTGCTTATTAGATCCTTGATACCATGGAAAATTCTTCACCACCTCTGCCTGTTTCAGGCCTTAGAAGGGAAAGTCTAGTTTCAAGGCTTTTCAACTCTCCCTCTGTTGCCTAGACAAAAGGAAGAGGGATAAAATTGACAAAAATCTCCTCCTAGCTCCTTACTGTGGGACTACCAGTGCTAGGGCTGGGGAATGTTTCTTTTCCTTTTGTATAGGCTTAGCTTATTGACATCCAGCCGGGCAAGACAGAGTACAAAATTTCACTCCTTGTCTTAAGCTGGCAGAAGTGAAGACATTACAGTTTGCTTTCAAAATTCACAGAAGGTTTGGACAATGAAAATTATGCTATAAGGGAAATGCCCTAAATATACAAAGGTAGCTGCTCTTTAACAGAATAACAGAATTGGAAGAGACCTGGAGATCATCCAGTCCAACCCCTTGCTCAAGCAGCAAACCCAGGGGTGGGTTTCTACCGGTTCTGTCTGGCTCTGTAGAACCGGTAGCTCTGAAGAGCAGCAGACATAGAACAGGTTCTATGTCTGCTGCTGTTTTGGCCCACTCACCCGCCCGGGCTCTTACTTATCTTTATTTCCTGCTTTTTCAACTTCAGCTGCCATGCCAGGCACAGCTGTGGTGGAAAAGCAGGACAAAAGTGTTGTTTCAAACGCTGCTGACGAAGATTTACAGGCACATCGTAAATCACCAAACATCGTAAATCACCATGAACCGGTAGTTAACCCTGCCAGATCCCACCCCTGAGCAAACTCTATACATTTAAGACAAATTGTCCAATCTCTTCTTAAAAATCTCTAGTGTTGAAGCACCCACAATTTCTGGACCAACTAACCATTGGTTAGTTGTTCTAACTGTCAAGAAATCCTTCTGTTTCCTCTTCTATACTGGATTGTGTGTTCAGAGAAGATAGGTTAATAGACAAAGTGAGGAGTTACAAAGACAATGTGCTTTCTAATTGGCAGTGGGAGATATATTTTGAAGTCTGGGGCTTGGCAAGCACCAGGAAATAACAAACCTTTGTCTGGGACTACAAAACTGCAAAGTAGTAAACCACATTGAGTTTAATGAGACAAATTCTGGGTATACATGCAGGGGTGGGATTCAAATTTCTTAACAACCAGTTCTGCGGGTGTGGCCTAATTTCTGGGTGTGGGTTGGTGGTCATGTGACTGGCTGGGCGTGGCTTGTATGTAAATATTATAAATATATATGTAAAAATTGATTTTTTTATTTTTAAAAATAGAGCAACTTTTACCCAAAATCAGGCAAAGCAGGCAGGCAGATTGAGCTGCTTGCAGAATCACAGCTTCACTCCCAGATCTATCTTTCTGCAATCTGCTGCCTGAGTCTGCACTGAAAAATAGAAGCTTCAATCCTAAGGAAGGTCCAGCTCTGCTCTCAGGTTACTTCTGCCTCCCCCAACCCCCTGAATACCACCCTGATTGGGCCTCAGGTAAGTCTCCTGGGCGGGGTGGGTGGGGAGGGGAGGGGCCAGCTAGTGGTGCAATTTGCCGGTTCTCCAAACTGCGCAGAATCATAACGACCGGTTCTATAGAACTGGTCTGAACTGGTAGTATCCCACCCCTGTATACATGTAAATAAAGCTAAGGTAAAGGTAAAGGTTCCCCTCGCACATACATGCTAGTTGTTTCCGGCTCTAGCAATGGTATTAAAAGAAAATGAAGATAAGTGTCAATCCGCAAACTGTAGAAGGGATTTAATGTAAACTCTGTAATTATATGAAAACAAAAATATTTGCATTTAATATATTTATCAGCTTTGTAACAGCTGAATGAAGAATTCAAGCTGAAGATAAACTTATCAACAATCCTGTGTGCTGCTAAACAATGATTTAGTGTACTGCATATATCAATAATCAAGGTTGCTTCATGTATCATATGTCCTGAAATGTCCCAACTTTTCACTAAAACACAATAACCTTATTCAGGTCTGGTAATAGACAGCAAGGATCTTTGCAAATTACTAGCAATGGTCTCAGAAGGAAGTTTTTTTTTTTTAAATCTATTTATAGGTAAGGATATTCTAAGTAGGTTAAACCACAGAACTTTTATTGCTGATAATGGTCTGTGTAGGACTTTCTAAAAGCATTTATGTAGAGCATTATAGCTGCCTTGGAAAACTGTATGTATTAATAAAATGAATTGTAATATCCTATACGGTGCTGGATCTCATGGGAATAACTGAAGTATTATTTCAGAGTTGATTTCAGTGTCATGGTTAAAAGTACTTGGTTAGAGGAGATACCTGATGAAAAACAGAATGAGCAACTATTGTACATCCCTCTTTCTAAAAGGCTATTGTGGCAATAAACTCAGCTCTGGAAGATCTCACCCACAATATCAAGTAACATCTCTAAATTTCTTCATGATTGCTGTATGTTAGCATTTTGCCAATTTCATTGTTATAATTCAGGTCATGATATCTCTGGAGAGTCGCATAGTTAATGCTCTAGCTGGGGTTGAAAAACATTAATTTTTATATGCATAATTGCAACTAGGAGCCAGCATTCAACATCACATCAAACACATGGCTAAACTTTTACAAAAGAACTGCACAATTTATGAGAGAGCCAACATATCAAATGCAATTCAGCAATTATTGCTAGTGGCAATAGTACTGCTGCAGTTTTAAAATATATGCCACAAAATGGAAGAAGAGAATAGCAGACTAAGTTAGAAAGCTCACAGTTTTTCCTTTGTTCATATTTTTTTATTTAAAATGGTTTTCCCTTAGTCCTCTTTATCTGTTACTAAAGTCTTTAAGACTTTAAGCTCTTTCAAGCTTTGATTAAGATGTGTTAGTGGGAGCAGTAAATCTCCAGGGGTAAGTTTTATCACAAGGCAAATTCCGCTGTCTATATTGTACCAGGGGGTGGTCTTTTAATTTAAAATAAAATATAGTTTACTTTGGTCTGTCATGTTTGGTGTATCTTTTTTCCCCTCAATCTCTTTTTTTCCTTCCAAATCTTGGACATTTAATATACAGTACTGCAATATTATATCTGGATTTGTCTCATGATTTTATGCTTTCTCATTTCAGTCTGCCATAAGTACATGTCTTTTGTCTGCTGCCTTGCTATTTTATTTCTCATCTTCTTACACTGTCATTTTGGTCATACATGGCTGCCATTCACATAGCAACTCCCAGTGTTCCTAGCCAAGTTGCCCAAAGTCTCAAGCTGATATGAGATCTAGGCAAATGCACTGGAGAAGTGAAAGTACTGGCATTCCCAAGGTTTGCTTCCAATATTTATTTATAAATGGATAAAGCCTCTCTCATCACAGCCATTGTATAAGAACAGGCACCTTAGAGTGTTAAAATTCCAAACATTATATGTCCTTCCTTAGTACAACAATATGGCTGGGGTGGGCTGAACTTAAATCATGTATATAACATGGGAAGCTCACCCCTTCTCCTAATAAATCAGGACCAATTGGGCATTCACAATTAGATATAAGTGTTGTTGTTGTTAGCTGCGAAGTCATGTCCGATCTATCGTGACCCCATGGACAACATTCCTCCAGGCCTTCCTGTCCTCTACCATCTTCTGGAGTCCATTTAAGCTCACGCCTATTGCTTCAGTGACTCCATCCAGCCACCTCATTCTCTGTCATCCCCTTCTTCTATTGCCCTCAATCTTTCTCAGCATTAGGTTCTTCTCCAGTGAGTCCTTCCTTCTGATTAGGTGGCCAAAGTATTTGAGTTTCATCTTCAGGATCTGGCCTTCTAAAGAGCCATCAGGGTTGATCTCCTCTAGGACTGACCAGTTTGATTACCTTGCAGTCCAAAGGATTTGCAGAGTCTTCTCCAGCACCATGGTTAAAGGCCTCAATTCTTTGGTGCTCAGCCTTTCTTATGGTCCAATTTTCACAGCCATATATTGCAACTGGGCAGATATAAGTGTACATCAACAAAAAAAATACCATTACTACTGCACTGCTTCTACAAAGTGTTCTGAGATTGCAGCGCTTATTATCCCCTCTTTACTTATTGACTGACTGACATTTCCCTGGGTGGTCTGGCTCAGCCTCTTGGCACAAAATTAAACCATGAAGCAAATTTAGGGGGTTACAGAAGTGCAGCAAATTCTTATTTAGCTATTATTGTATGAATGTGTAAATGAAAATGTATTTGTTAAGTTACAGAAAATGCACGTTCATTTATTTTCTGAAAGTGTATGATAAAAATGAATTGGAATAGGAAATTTATGACATGTTGACATAAATATGGATATAAGAGTTGCATAGGCATGTGCCAGGTAACAATGGGGAGGAAATATTGAAATGTGTGTGAACATGATTCAAACTCCATTCTTTGTACTTCCATTGTGCCAGTGCTTATTTGATTCCATTTTGACAAAATTTCAGGTTGCTGCAGGTGCCCCTGGACATTTAATTGCTGAGTGTAATAAGAGCAGTATAAACAGTGGAAATAAGGCAAGCATGAGAATAAATTAAATGCTGAGAGAATAGGTCAGCACTGAGCAGGGTGTAAAGCAAGAATATATGATGTCCTCTTAGTTGTTTAATGTATTTATGCTAGTAGAAGATATGTAGGTCAGAGATACATGTTGTATCGCTAGAGTTCTCTGAGACAGGTTTTGGGGATTGCAAACATTTCATTATCATACTTTGTAACATCATCAGTGGAGCAGAAGTAAGGGATATGAGGTTTATGATTTGGCAAGCAATGCATATAGCCTTTTATTGTGTCAATTATATATATGTTTGTGTGGGAGATTTCTATGAGTAGCAACTAAACTATATTGAGAATAAGTCTGTGAGTACATCTTTTTGATAGGTCCATAGATAAGGCATAATATATTTATGGAATACTTATGATAACATTAGAGATCTGTTGGTTTGGAACCCAAAGCTATGTAAACTTTCATACTATATCCAGGTCATGCTGTGTGGGCTGAAAACCGAAATGGTCTGCAGTGTTAGATTACATAGATTGCACAAAGCAACAAGCTTTATGGATCAAAAATACATACAACCAAAATGGTTCGTTTGTTTGACAGGGAAAATGGAGTGAACCATTGCAAATTATTTACAAATTGTAAAATATTACAGCAAGTAATATGAATTTAACAGAATAATTTCTAAAGATGGGTTGTTGTGAGACATGAATGTTTGTCAAAAGAAGCAATAAAGGCTGCAAATGGGAGCATGTTTGTGCCCACATGAAAGTGAGACATTTGTCAGGAGAAACATAAAACAAGCTTTGGAGGTGTGTTTGATAGACAAGAAGACACATGGTCATGAAAGAAAGGGTTCTGAATGTATCTGGACTAAATATAAAAAATGAATGAGAAAATAATAATAATAATAATAATAATTATTATTATTATTATTATTATTATTATTATTATTATTTAGACTTATATGCTGCCCAACTCCCAAAGGACTCCGGGAAGCTCACAGTAAAACTATAAAAAATTACATTCCTAAAAAAATTTAAAAGCAATTTAAAAACAGTAAATCGCAGAAGGGTCGGATCTTGATAAATCACAGTCACGAGATCAACAGCCCCATGCCCATCGGAAAAGCCAGGTTTTGACTGCTTTGCGGAAGGTCAGTAGAGTGGAGGCAGTCCAGACCTCAGGAGATAGCTGGTTCCAGAGAGCTGGAGCAGCCACAGAGAAGGCCCTCCCCCGCAGGCTTGCCAGCCGGCATTGTTTAGCTGATGGAACCCGGAGAAGACCAACTCTGTGGGATCTTACCAGTCGCAGGGAAATGCATGGTAGGAGACAATTCTGGAGATAACCTGGTCCTAAGCCATATAGAGCTTTATAGGTAATAACCAACACCTTGAATTTCACCCGGAGACCAACAGGAAGCCAGTGCAGCTCGTGGAGAATTGGTGATATGTGGGTCTATCTCAAGACGCCCACAACAGCTTGCACTGCTGAGTTCTGGACCAACTGAAGTCTCCGAATGCTCTTAAAGGGTAGCCCCATGTAGAGTGCATTGCAATAATCCAGTCATGAGGTGACTAGGGCATGAGTGACTGTGAGAAGAGCCTCCTGGTCCAGGTAGGGTCGCAATTGGTGCACCAGGTGGACCTGTGCAAAAGTTCCCCTAGCCACAGCTGATAGGTGTTGCTCCAATTTCAGCTGTGGGTCTAGGAGGACACCCAAATTGTGAACCCGTTCTGAGAGGGACAATTTCTCCCCACCCAGAACCAAAGGTGGAAAATCAACATGGTTCCTGGGGGGCAGTATGCACAGCCACTCAGTATTGTCTGGGTTAAGTGTGAGCCTGTTGACTCCCATCCAGACCCTCACATCTTCCAGGCACCAGCACATCACATCCACTGTCACTGAATGGACATGGGGTAGAGATATACAGCTGGGTGTCATCCGCGTATTGCTGATATCTCACCCCATGTTGTTGGATGATCTCACCCAGCGGTTTCATGTAGATATTAAATAGAGGCGAGAGGACTGAGCCCTGAGGCACCCCATAAATGAGAGGCCGAGGGGTTGACCTCTGTCCTCCTACCAACACCAACTGTGACCGACCAGAGAGATAGGAGGTGAACTACTGTAACATGGTGCCCCCCACTCCCAACTCTCTCAGTCACCGCAGAAGGATACCATGGTCGACTGTATTGAAGGCCGCCGAGAGGTCAAGTAGCACCAGATAGAGGAATGACCCCCATCCCGGGCTCGCCAGAGATCATCAAACAGTGCGATCAAAGCAGTCTCTGTGCTGTAGCCAGGACTGAAACCTGATTGAAAAGGATCTAGGTAATCCGTCTCATCCAAGGACCACAGGAGCTGGAGTGCCACCACTTTTTCAACAACCTTCCCCACAAAGGGGAGGTTGGAGACTGGATGAAAGTTCTTTAATTCAGCTGGGTCCAGGGAAGGCTTCTTGAGGAGGGGCCTTACCACCGCTTCTTTTAATAGTTGCGGGAAGGACCCCTCTCTCAAAGAAGCATTGACCAACACCTGGAGCCAGCTCCGCGTCACCTCCTTACTGGCCGAGACCAGCCAGGAAGGGCACGGGTCCAGTGAACAAGTGGAAGAACTCATCACTCCCATGGCCTTGTCCACTTCCTCAGGAGCCACAGGATCAAACTCACTCCACATAATAGGACTAAGACCCACCCCTGCCATCTCAGTCAGAATTGCCCAATAGGAGTCCAGGTCCCTCCAGATCTGAGCGACTTTGTCTGACAGAAACTGTACAAATTCCTCAGCTCTCCCTCGTAAGGGCTCCTCTGCTTCCTCTCGATTGAGAAGAGAGTGAGTCACCCTAAACAGGGTGACTGGGTGAGAGTCTATGGATGCAATAAATGCGGAAAAATGAGTGCATTTTGCTGCCCGTATCGCCACTAAATAAGTCCTAATAAAGGCTCTTAAAAGTGTTTGGTCAGATTCAGATTTACTGGCCCTCCAGCATCACTCTAAATGTCTCTTCTGGTGCTTCATCTCCCGGAGCTCCTCGGTAAACCAGAGAGCCATCCTGGATCGGCTGCCATTGACAGGTCGCAAAGGCACAACCTGGTCTAATGCCCCTGTCGCCGCCTTATTCCAGGCAGCAACCAGGACATCAGCCAGACTGTGGATCAGGGAATCCGGTCTCCCCAAGCTCCCTCTGGAATCTTTCTGGGTCCATTAGGTGCCTGGGGTGGAACCATTTAATCGGTTCCAGCTCCCTGTGATGCGGGAGCGGCATCCCGAAGTCTAGCCTCAGCAGGGAATGATCTGACCATGACAAGGGAGAGATGTCTATACCCCTTAGTTTCAGATCATATTTCCACTGTTCCGAGAGAAATACCAAGTCAAGTGTGTGTCCCCCTCTATGGGTCAGACCCTGAATTACTTGAGTCAGGTCCATGGTTGTCATGGAAGCCATGAACTCCTGGGCCGCGTCTGAGGATTCACCGAGTGATGGCAAATTGAAGTCCCCCAGCACCATAAGCCTGGGGAACTCCACTGCCAAACCAGCTACTACCTCCAGCAGCACAAGCAGGGCCGTTGTAACACAGCTGGAAGGCAGGTATGTTAGCAACAAGCCCAAATGAACTCATGAGTCCAGCCTCAAGAGGAGAGACTCACACCCCACAATATCCGTAGCAGGGAGCCTGCGAGAACAGAAATTCTTCCAGACAATGGTTGCTACTCCTCCACTCCACTGTTGAGGTACAGAATGTATTAATGAGGATCACATTACAAAACAAATACAAAAAGGAAGAATGAACAAGCCAATAGAGGGAGAGAGAAGCAAAGAAAGTTGTGGCTGGATGGAGCTCAAATGCTCAAAACAAGAGAAGCAAAAAATTTTAAAAAAATTAAAGGCAATGCATGAAACAGCATAAAGTAAAAGCAAGGATCATTTGCAAGAATAGAAAAGGATGGTTAAGTCACCCACCCGCCCACCCCGTGAAAAAATTGCATGTTGAGTATTTGTATCTGTATATTACCACAAGGCTTATCAGGATATGTGTCTGATATTTTCTGTTCCACGTACAGAAATAATTTGCTGACTTGAGGATGCTATGTACTTTCATTTGGGCAAGTGTTGCACACAGATGCTTCGTGATGTCATAGCTATAGCAGTAGCAACAGCACTTAGACTTATATACTGCTTCACAGTGCTTTTACAGCCCTCTCTAAGCAGTTTACAGAGTCAGCATATTGCCTCCAACAATCTGGGTCCTCATTTTACCAATCTCAGAAAGATAGAACGCTAAGTCAACCTTGAGCCGGTGAGAATCGAACTTTTTTTTTTAATTACATTTATATGCCGCCCTTCTCCAAAGACTCAGGGCAGCTTACAATTTTTGGGATACAACCCAATGTGCTCAGCAATAGCCTTCATTCCATTATATATGCCTGCTTATTACTAAGCGGCATTTTTACAAAGTCAGCTTATTGCCCCCAACAATCTTGGGTCCTCAATTTACCTACCCCGAGAGGATGGAAGGCTGAGTCAACCTTGAGCCTGGTGGGATTCAAGCCTGCAATAATTGCAGGCAGCTGGAACTTAACTGCTAGGCATTTAACAGCCTGCACCACCAAGGCTCTTACAGAAGAACTGCTGGCAGTCAGCAGAATTAGCTGCAATGCTGCATTCTAACCACAGTGCCACCAGAGCTCATACACAGTTAAGATGACTGCTTAACTAAACAAGGTATAAATACAATTGTAAATATAGTTGTGGGAATAGTACAGCATGCTAGACTAGAGTATACCTTGGGTTTGATTTACAGAGATTTTATCATTATTATTTTTTATTTTTGCATCCAAAATTTGCTTATATACAAGAGATTATGAGAGGTTTAACCATTGCCTAATTTGAAATTTGCTATTATTAGAAGAGTACTTGCTATTGTAGTACCTAAGAATACTTCCTTGAGATCATTCCTTGATTCTAAATTCCCAGGCAAGGTCAATTCAATTTCTGATTGCCTGACTGCCTGACACCATATGTGGAAAGGACAGAAGAGAATGGGTTGGTGGAAGTGATGGAAACAGATACTTTATGGTTGTACCACTGAAAAGCATCTCCATCAGAATGTGCAACTTAATCATTTTTAACCAAAAAGTCAATTCATGGCTAGATTCCAGAAAAAAATAATCATAATAGTGAAATAAAATATGAGAAGCTATAGAAAAGGTCTGGACCATCTCAAAATATGACTCATGGTATTTTATTTCTACAGTTATAGAATTTTCTGGATAAGGGGAAATGTACCATTTCTCTTTAAAGCAGGAAAAATTAATTCATTACTTTTAAAGGAAGTCATCCAAGACTGTGAAGAGAAGTGCAAACAAAAAATTACTCAGAAGAAACTGTTCACTATATGTTCCAAATCTGCTTTCAAGCAGGACTATTAACTTAGAGTACACCCCAAATGTAGCTTTCCCTTCCCGTATGCTTTTTTCAAATAAAAAGAATTTTCCACACTGCTGCAGTTCCCCTTAGCACAAACATGTAACAAAGTAGAACCGACCCATATTGGATACTGCAATTCAAAAGTAAAAATAAATTTTGTTAAAATTGTTCAAAGTTAAAGCCATAAGCTTGTCATATGTGATTGAAAATAAAGATGCATTTGAAAATGATAAGATTACCAGATTGATTTTATTCAGGAGAATAAATCTTGTTTTCACTGGCAACTCCATGTGGCATCTTCTTGAGTAATGTAGATTTCAAGGGGGCATTTTTTTCAATTTTGATGTTTTTTTGATGATAGTCAAAAAGATTGCATTAGGTTAGTGTTTCTCTATCTTGTTGGCTGGGGAATTATGGGAGTTCACACATCTTAACACACATCTTAAAGTTGCCAAGATTGGAAAACATTGCATTAAATCATTGCATATTCCCCTGAATATGTTTTTTTCAACCCTTAAGTTTCCATCTGACCATAAATAATGTAAAAATATTGGTAGTTTGCCATGGTGAGGCAACTGATCTTCTGAACACGCTTGAGGCATGTTTCTTTGAAATCTTTGAGTTAGATGCTTCTCCTAATTCAGGTTCAGGAGAGACATGGTGAGAGGACCGATTATGTTTTAAGCGGTGATGGGATTCAATTTTTTTTACTACCAGTTCTGTGGGCATGGTTGGTGAGCGTGGCAGAAGGATACTGTAAAATCTCCAGTCAGAGGTGGTATTTGCCAGTTCTCTGAACTACTCAAAATTTCCACTACCAGTTCTCCAGAACTGGTCAGAACTTGCTGAATACCATCTCTGCTCTGAGGTATGGTGCATTGTTTCATATGTGCATTGTTTCTTGTCTCCCCTAACACTGTATCTGCAGCTCCAATAGCTCCATTAAATGGGTAGGGCTGCATCCATTTTTTCCACAGTGGGGAATTGAGAAGACTTAAATTATTGACCCTATATGTGGAGAATTGTTTTTCCCATTTTGGGATGTTTTAGCTGACCTTGACTTGTCTTAATACAACTACACAGGACAGCCTGTGTAGTTGTATTAAGTAGTATTCAGACAGAAGACCATTGAGAAATCCAAGTGCTATAAACTAGAACTGAAAGTCAAAAATATGCCAGATTGTATGTTACTATCAAAAAAAACTACAATAATACTTTCATGATTCAAGCTAACTTAAAGAAAACTTTACTTTTCTAAGGAGCAAAAAGTCTCCACGAGGTTGAAAATATCAATATTACCTCATACCCTTCCTGCTCATAGCAATAGCATTTAGACTTATATACCACTTTACAGTGCTTTACAGCCTTCTCTAAGCAGTTTACAGAGTCAGCATATTGCCCCCAACAATCTGGGTCCTCATTTTACCCACTTTGAAAGGACGAAAGGCTGAGTCAACCTTGAGCCTACTGAGATTTGAACTGCCAAAGTGTAGGCAGCCAGCAGCCAGCAGAAGTAGCCTGCAGTACTGTACTCTAACCACTGTGTCACCGTGGCTCACTTTCTCCCTAACTTATTTTTAAAGAAGAAATCACCCTTGCTCATTCTGTTGATCCCATAAAGTCTGGTAAGTTTGCATGAAGAGTCAGACGCGAAGAGCTTCAGTGAAGAGTTTATTAAGTGACTACAGCTCGAATGGACCCAACTTGGCTGGGCTACGGCTGCTTCTTATAGCCAGCAGCCGTAGTTGCCAGCCAATCAGAGTGCAGGGTTTTTCCCGCACTATTTAAACCAATCCCATTTGACATTTTACAAGAACAATTCAAACTAAACCAATGACATTCAAACCTACATACATAACAGATGGTATCAAAAAACTTGCATTCAGTGCAGGGGTGCCCCCCCCCCACAAACTCTGCAATAAAAGTCTTGCCTTTTTCTTCCAAGGTCTTTCCTTTTCTTCTCCATTCTGAGTCTATAAATTCCTTCCTCCACCTCACTACAGTCTGAATCAGAATCTATTTGCTCGCAATGGGTTGTTGTGGATTTTTCCACATCAGGATAGCTTATGCCTTGTTAATTTTCTTCATGGCTGCTGCTGAGGACTTGGTAGCTTCCGCTGAAGAAGCTTCTTCTATGGCCTCCTTAAGCGTGATCTTAGGTTTCATTAATGATTTGCTCTGCAAAACCTTGTCTTTTAGGCCTAGAACAAATTGATCGCGCATGGCCTCTTCAAAGTTGATAAACTCACATGCACCCCCAAAGTCCTTTAAACTTGCCATGAAGTCATTAACGTTTTCGCTTTCCCCTTGATCCCGACGGTAGAATTCGTGTCTCTTAATGAGGCACGATACTTGTGGTGCGTAATGGGCTCTTAATAACTTTTCTAAGTTGGGCCAGTCCATTACCTTCACGTCTGCAGCTCCCGACAATGCCTTCGCCATCTTGAAAATGGCCGGACCGCAGTGGGTGAGAAAGACTGCCCTCTTCCGCTTGTCGGAAATGTCGGCAAGATTGTTTCCCTCCAAATACATTTGGAAACGATCTGCATACAAGTCCCAGTCTTCTGCCGTCCGATCGAACGGGGCTGGGGGGGTGTTCAGCACAGCCATCTCTCTCAGTTTGTTCTCCGCATTGTCTTCTCTTTGGGAAGGATCCCACCTTCGTCGCCAGTGTTAGATTTGCATGAAGAGTCAAACGCAGAGTGCTTCAGTGAAGAGTTTATTAGTGACTACAGCTCATAACAGACCCGATTTGGCTGGGCTGCGGCTGCTACTTATAGCCAGCAGCCGCAGTTGCCAGCCAATCAGAGTGCAGGGTTTTCCCGCACTTTTTAAACCAATCATATTTGACATTTTACAAGAACAGTTCAAACTAAACCAATGACATTCAAACCTGCATACATAACAGCTACCAATTAACATAGGCAATTTGTTAGCAGAACTATTGTCTTCTGCTTTATCACCTAAGGGCTGGTCACCAGTCCATCAATTTCCACATGAGAATATCGGAAGTGGATATTACAAAACTAGAAAAATATGCACAGGATGAGCAAAATGAAAGGATTTTATTCTTTTTTGAGGAACAGGCACATTTTAATTTAAGGGAGAAGAGGGGAGGCAAAGGAGACATGGTAAATTTATAAAATTATGCGCTACGTGGAGGAAGAAATGTAATATTTTTTTTCTGTCCAAAAATGCAGACCTCCATTTTGTTACTGCTTTCAAATTAGTCACTCATATCACAGATCAAGCACCTACAGAGAAATTCAACATATCAACTGCTTGTTTGGTGAGGCTGAATTTTGTGGAGGTGGTGTTTTTTTTAAAGGAGGGGGGCTATTAAGATGCAAAACAATTGTATAGAGAGCATCATGGAGAAAAGGCCAAACATTCATAAAAAGCACTCCAGATTAGGAGGGAAATGTTATCTAATTTGCTGAGCTTCTGAGATAGATATTCACCAGAAAATCAAAGTTGTATGCCAAGAAACCTCTTGACAGTAAGAGATTTTTCAAACAGAACTTTGGCTGTTATTGTTTTATCGGTGGTTCTTTAACATTGCTATATTAATATAGGCTGCTGCCTTGTACCTGGCACTGGTGGAAAATCCAACATTGCTGCCTTTATGTGTCATCATAATTGGCTCCCTCTCATCCGATGAAATCACACTAAAGATAAAGACCTCGACAGCAAAATGTTTTCCTTCTTTCTGAATAGGGAAGATTTAATAATACTGTCTCCAAGTAGATTTATAAATCCTTCCCTTTTAAAATCTCCATCTCAGATTCCATTGATTTATTTAGATTTCATAAAATAGGCTTTTCTTTCTGATCCTTAACAATGCTACTTGTTCCATTTAGTATATTCCCATCTTCCTAATATTAGGTTATTATCAGATACAGATTAACAGAGTTGGAAGGGACCTTGTAGGTCATCTAGTCCAACCCCCCATCCCAAGCAGACCCTATACCATTTTTGAAGATGGCAGTCCAGTCACTTCTTGAAAGCATCCAGTGATGAAGCTCCCACAATTTCTGAACGCAAGCTGTTCCATTGGTTGATTGCTCTAACTATCAGAAAATTTCTCCTCATTTCTAGGTTGAATCTCTCCTTGTTCAGGTCCCATCCATTATTCCTTGTCTGGCCTTCAGGAACTTTGGAAAATAGCTTGATGCACTTCTCTGTGTGGCAGCCCTTCATATATTGGAACACTGCTATTATGTCTCCCCTGGTCCTTCTCTTCACTAGACTAGCCATGCCCAGTTCCTGTAACTGTTTATTATATTTCCATCCATATCTTGGTTACATAACAGGATTCCTGATCTTCTGCTTTATATTTAAAATGGGTTTCTAGCTTCACTTTATATCAAAATAGATATTGATCAGTTAATAGATTTAACACTAATGTCAATACTGTAAAATGCTAATAGTTATGGTTATGGTGATGAGGATGAAGATGATGGGAATCTTCCTTTGTTAATTAATACAGTGTCATTGGAAGCTAGCATCCTCCATTTTATCCTACATGTGAAGTTTGATTCTGATGACTAACAATGAAACAATCCAAAGTTAATCTCTCTCATACACACACTCTCTCCCTCTCCCTCTGTCTTTTCCCTATCATATTACTTTGCAAACCCTCCAGCAGAAAAAGAAATCCTATATTTAAACTTAGTGAAATTTTTCTGTCGGTGACCTGTGTTAGTTTCAATATGAAGTTAGTTTTGTTGGGACCTGTTTACTAAAAATTGTTTTTCCCCTAGGACTTAAAGAGCTTTGAAATAAATTAGAAGAAACCTGTGACCTCACATGGAAAGAAACACCAAGCAAAACAGGAGAAAAACAAAACAAAACAAAAATAGCCAGCAGGAGACTTTCCTTTGTGGCTTGACACCTCCAAGAAGCTGATGAGGCTGATCATTCAGTACTCTGATGCTTATCAGCAGCCTACAGTTTGTACATAAGAAGTAGCTGTACAACATGTGTCTATTGTGGTTTCCATATATGTCTTGTACAAAAAATTTCAAGAAAGCCAAGCATAATTTTATTTATTTGTGTAAAGGAAATATTTCAAGCATAGCAAGTATTTCAGGGGGCGGGAGAGAAAGAAACAGATCAAAATTCAAAACATTGAATCTGTAAAAGTAATTGGGTTATAATAGTATCCACATGGCAACTTATTGGATATTGAGATATTGGAAGTAAGAGATAAGAGTTATTAAATAAAGGCAATTATTGATTGCTATATAGGGATATTTTCAACAATCTGATCTTAAGAGGTTAGAGTTATTACATGACCAAAGACCATAATTACTCCCCATGTCCCATTAAAACTCTCTTTTGACACTCAAGTAGAGGAGCAAGAATGATTTTACAATTTGCTTTATGGGTCTCCATGGGATAATTGAGCTTTACATGTACATTCTTGCCAGCTTTCTCACCACCCAAACCTAGTTCTGGCTTTTCATATGTTCTTTTTCATTCCTCAATACAGCAAAAAGGATTCTTTGAATGAATGAAAAAATTAAACTCTCACACAAAGTAAAACTCAATTCCACCTATAATGTAAACTAAATATTAAGATGACTGACCCAAGTTTTTCAAGCTTAGTTATAATATTTATTTTATTTCTTTACTTGTCAAAATTTTATGTAGCCCATCTTCCCATAAGGTGTCTGTAGGCGGCTTTCTTTTATTTCTTATAAGGCATCTGAACAGGTATATATAATGTTTCCCATGGTTTTTCTTCTGTTCAGATATAAACATTCCATCAGTCCCTTCTGGGATAAGCACACTGTTATGTTTCATTTCTGAGTTCCAGCCAGGAGAACCAGGGGAGGACATAAATATAGCAGTGATTTTTAAAAGGTCATTCTTCTCCAGTCAAAAATATATAGGTTTCCTATGGAATTTTAGTTACAGAACCATTGTATGTACTTTTTACTAGACAGTTTCTGCTGGCTGAAATTCAACAGTAAGAATAATTGAGAATATAGCATAATCCAGATTTATCTATCCCACCTGTAGCCTTGGCTTAAAAAGTGATGATGAAATATGCCGCTTAGTAATAAGCAGGCATATACAATGGAATGAAGGCTATTGCTGAGCGCATTGTGTTGCGCTCCAAAAATTGTAAGCCGCCCTGAGTCTTCGGAGAAGGGCGGCATATAAATGTAATTAAAAAAAAATAGTCATGTTCCAGTAAGAAATAATAATAAGAAAGAACAGCAAAAAGTTCCATCATTCTTCCAACTTATAGGATGTCAAAAATAGAATGTACAAGAAGCAAAGAAAAAATATATAATTAAGATATAACCAGAAGAGAAAACTTTATAGATTCTGTCTGAATTCTCATACACATGCACAAAATAAGTTGCCACATCTAAAGCAGCAGCCATCAATTAACGAATTGTTTCTTGGTGCAAAGATTTCAACTGCAAGACATCCTACAAGTTGATCTTAAATGAAAATCAAGATACAATAAAGTAATAATTTCAGAAATGAAAAAATAGCAATATCTTGAAAGGCAATTATTTGTGGTGAGTATGTGTTCTTCAGAATATTCCAAGGCATACAAACCCTTATTGAAAGTGTGCTAAATTAGCGCCATTCCTGTAATTAAGAGAATGAAAGAATTTGGATTAAACAACAGACTTCAGGATAATGAATGGTCAGTTATTGCTGTGATGTTTATTATATTTTGCCATTCTGTCAGAGCTAGTGATAAAAGTGCTTGGTTTTCTGCTTAAAGACTAAAATGTCTTGTCCATTTCCAGTTTAAGTCATAAGGCTTCAAACATATTCTGAGCCAATCTCAAATTTTGTTACATTCTTCAAAGGTTCAACCAGAGTGACTTGATTTTTAATGCATTAGAATTCATAGTTCTAAAGATGCTATATGAATTCACCTAATTTCTCTGGACTCTTGAACAATGTATATATAGTTTCCTTCTATAAGAAGATATGAAAATAAGCTGGCTTGCTCATGCCAAAATCTTGTGCAAACTTCTTCCAATTGCCAAAATGCCATCATCAAGTGATGGAAGTGTTCCTCAAGTTTCTCATCTCAAGCCAGGTGCATATAATGCTGAAACTTTCTCCCAAAGACAGATTGACCTCAGCAGTCCACAGGTGCAGGCTTCCGCTCAGTTATCAATCAAGATTCAGAGCAGCAAAGCTGGCCTCATATCATCTTCCCAAGACAGCAGAGTGTTCAATGGAAGGGTGATGACTGCTTCACTCAAGAAAAATCTGCTTCTGTCCAACTTGACATCTGAAACTATCAGCACAGCAAAGAAACACACCCATCAACCCAAACTGATTGCCAACTCTCTGATGAAATTCTTGTATGGCTATTCCTTGGATGTAAAAAGATGCATAAAGGAAACTATGCTTAAGGGATGGAAATGAAGTTCTAAAAGATTTATAAAGTTATTTTCATTTATCCTTTTACATAAAATGTTTTATAATTCCATCTTTTGCTGCAATGATCTGGAAAGTTAGCTTAATCATACAGATACACACACACACACTGCAGCAGTCCTTCCAGATTTACTTTACCACAGTGTGCTTACTATGGTAGTGTATGATCACAAGACACAAATACGGACTTGCCTAGCCCTTACTCCCAATCTCCATTGCAAAAATCCTGTTAAGACCATGGTAAGCTACTATATGTTTACAGAAGGCCACAAGTGCACATTCTATGGAAAATATGCAGCTTGCCTCTACCCTTAGCCTCTGAGGTTGAACACCGGAAGATAGCTATATTAGTCCAATTTTTAAGAAGGTTGGCAGCTTAATATCTGTTCTAGGGAATATAACAAATATTGATCTTAAAGATGTCCTTGCAGGTAATCAGGTGTAGTTATGTATCCTGTCAACACACACCTCAAAGATTCTGTTTCTCACACACACACACCCATGATGATAATCTCTCTGCCTTTCCACCAACACATCAGAGAATAGGGGACAAAAACGTAAAAGATAATCACTTCATCACAACTGAAACTCTGCATTGCATGCATGTACAAAGGGGTAGGGCTTCAATCAACCTTGCTATCATGCTTTGGACTCACCCCACCACACAGACACTGTTATGTATGTAGGTTTAAATGTTATTGGTTTATTTTGAACTGTTCTTGTAAAATGTCAAATGGGATTGGTTTAAATAGTGCGGGAAAAACCCTGCACTCTGATTGGCTGGCAACTACGGCTGCTGGCTATAAGAAGCAGCCGTAGCCCAGCCAAGTTGGGTCCATTCGAGCTGTAGTCACTTAATAAACTCTTCACTGAAGCTCTTCGCATCTGACTCTTCATGCAAACTTAACACTGGCAATGAAGGTGGGATTTCCCTGAAGAAGAGACGACGCGGAAGACAAGCAGAAGAGCGAGATGGCTGCGCTGAACACCTCCCCAGCCCCGTTCGATCCGGCGGCGGAAGACTGGGAATCATATGCGGATCGCTTCCAGATGTACTTGGAAGGAAATGACCTCGCCGATATCCCCGAGAAGCGGAAGAGGGCGGTATTTCTTACGCACTGCGGTCCGGCAGTCTTCAAGATGGTGAAGGCATTGGCGGGAGCTGCAGACTTGAAGGTAATGGAATGGCCTGATTTGGAAAAGTGTTTAAGAGCCCATTACGCCCCACAAGTATCGTGCTTCATTAAGAGACACGAGTTTTACCATCGGGATCAAGGGGAAAGCGAAAATGTTAACGACTTCGTGGCAAGTTTAAGGGACATTGGGGGTGCTTGTGACTTTACCAACTTAGAAGAGGCCATGCGTGATCGGTTTGTTCTAGGCCTCAAAGATAAGGTCTTACAGAGCAAACTACTAATGTAACCTAAGATCACGTTTAAGGAGGCCATAGAGGAAGCTGTTTCAGCGGAAGCCACCAAGTCCTCAGCAGCGCCATGAAAAAGATTAACAAGGCCTCAAGCCATTCTGATGTGGAAAAATCCACAACAACCCATTGCGAGCAAATAGACTCTGATTCAGATTGCAGTGAGGTGGAGGAAGGAATTTATAGACTCAGAATGGAGAAGAAAAGGAAGGACCCTGGAAAAAAGAAGCAAGAATTTTATTGCAGAGGCTGTGGGGGGGCCACCCCCGCACTGAATGCAAGTTTTTAGACACCATCTGCCTACGTTGTGAGAAAAGGGCTCACCTAGCAAGAGTCTGCAAATCATCCAGAACTCCACCTAGTAGGAAGAAATTCCCTGAGAAGGAATTTAAGCCCAACAAATTCATTGAAAAGATGGGGCACAACTCAGAAGCAAATGGAAAGAATGAAACTCATCAAACAATCACCATTGGTCATTCTTAACCCTTGAGAAGCAGAAAAGTACATGTGAAGTTATTCATTGAAGGAAGGCCTTGCCAAATGGAAGTGGACTCAGGCTCCTATTTATCTATGGTGTCATGGGATACTATTCACAGGCTACTTCCCAACATTCAGAAGAAACATTTCCAGAAGCAAGCACTGACTCTTAAAGACTACCAAGGGAACAAGATTCCAGCAGTTGGAACAAGAGATTTCAACGTGCATTTTAAAGGCCACACCAAACATTTGCCCCTGACCATCGTGGACAAGGATCGCCCAAGCTTGCTGGGACTTGAGTGGTTCAAGCCACTAGGCATCGAGGTGACTGGCATCAATCACGTGAGCAACTCTGAATGGGAGGAGGCCTTGAAGTCTGAGTTTCCAGAGGTCTTCAGCGAAGGATTGGGCAAGTATATGGGGACCCCTATCACTTTCAACCTAGATCCCAGGGTGCCCCCAATTCGTTTAGAGCCCAGGAGGGTTCCATTTGCTTTAAAGGAAAAAATTGATGCACAATTAGACAAGTTAATAGCTCAAGGGGTTTTAGAGCCCACTGACCACTCCAGATGGGAGACACCCATAGTCACACCAGTCAAGGCTGATGGGTCAGTAAGAATTTGTGGAGACTATAAGGGGACACTGAACCATGCGCTGCAGCAGAACGCATACTCAGTTCCAGTTGTGCATCATCTGTTACATTCACTTGGCAGGGGTACAGTCTTTGCCAAATTGGACTTGGCCCAGGCATATCAACAACTAACAGTTGATGATGCCAGTGCAGAGGCCCAAACCATTGTGACTCATAGAGGTGCCTTCAAATGTAAAATGTTACAATTTGGAGTAAGTGTGGCACCAGGCATCTTTCAAAGCCTTATGGAAAGAATGCTTCAAGGACTGCCAGGGGTAGTGCCTTACTTTGATGATGTGTTAATCTCTGCTGAAAATGACACTCAGCTACAAGAAAGACTCAGAGAAGTCCTTACCAGATTCAGGAAAGCGGGGTTAAAAGTCAAGGAAGAAAAATGCACTCTCAAGACTGACAGGGTTGAGTTCCTGGGCTACATGATTGACAAGCATGGCATCCACCCTACAGATGCCAAGGTTAAAGCAATCAAAGAAGCCCCTAGACCTAAATGCAAAACAGATTTGCAAGCCTTCCTTGGACTTATTAACTTTTATCACATGTTCCTACCTCAAAAGGCAACCATTGCTGAACCTTTGCACAGATTACTTGATAAGAAGTCTGTTTGGGTCTGGGGCAGGAAGGATCAGCATTTAACAGTATTAAAAGACTAATCACATCTGATGCTGTACTGATACAGTTCTCTGAGAATTTGCCTGTTGTCCTGACTTGTGATGCATCCCCTTTTGGAGTGGGGGGGTTTGAGCCACAGGCTTCCCAGCCGGGAGAGAAGCCTCTATTGCATTTTACTCTCGCACTTTATTTATTTTTATTTATTTATTTATTCGACTTGTATGCTGCCCTATTCCCTAAGGACTCAGGCGTGAACATTAAAACAGAGAAAAATTTACAATAAAACAGAATTAAACAAGTAAACAAGCCAAATAAAATTAAAATAAACCCATCCCCCCGGTCATTCAAGGCCGCCCGTTGGAACAACCAAGTCTTCAGGTCCCGCGGAAGGAGCGGAGGTCAGGGGCCAAACGGAGATCGACGGGAGCTGATTCCAAGGGCAGGTGCTCCCACAGAGAAGGCTCCCTAGCCCTGGGGACCCCAGCCTACAATATCTGACTGACGGCACCCCAAGGAGGCCCCTCCTATGAGAGCGAACAGGGCGATCGGAGAGTGATGCTGGCAGGAGGCGTTCCCAGCAAGTACCCTGGACCCAAGCCATTAAGGGCTTTATAAGTTGTAACTAATACCTTGAAGGGACCCGGAGGCAACCGCAACCAATGCAAGCCGCTAGGAGGGTGTAACATGGGAGTATCGGGATACCCCATCACAGCAGCGCGGCTGCATTCTGCACCAGCTGAAGCCTCCGGACCGTCCCAAGGAAGCCCCATGTAGAGAGCATTGCAGTAGTCAATCCTAGAGGTGACAAGCGCATGAGTAACCGTTCGAAGGGCATCTCGTCCAAATAAGGGCGAAGCTGGCGAACCAGCCGAACCTGGGCAAAAGCCCCCCTGGCCACAGCTCCCACATGCTCCTCCAAACCGAGCTGTGAGTCCAGGAGGACACCCAGGTTTCTCACCCTATCCACGGGGGGCAACACCTCTCCCCCCATGACCAAAGATGGTACATCCAATAAAGACCGAGATGCTTTAACCAAAGCAGAGAGGAATTACAGCCAACTGGACAAGGAGGCATTGGCAGTTGTTGCAGCTGTTAAGAAATTTCATGAATATCTGTATGGCAGAACATTTACCATTGTTACAGATCACAAACCTTTGTTAGGCATTGTGGCAGGAGACAAGCCAACACCTACTATCCTGTCACCAAGAATGCTGAGGTGGACTGAATTTCTTGCAGCTTATTCATACAAACTTATCCACAAGCCTGGCAAGGACATTGATGCTGATGCACTAAGTCATTGCCCACTTCCTTGCCACAAGGAGGACCTTGAACCTGAAACACACACCTTTTTCCTAGAAACTGTTGCCAAACTTCCAGTTCATGCTGCTGAAATTGCCAGAGAGACTGCCAAAGACACTGTGTTGGCTCCTGTTATAGGCTGGATTAAGAAAGGTTGGCCTCTTCAAGATCTACCTCACCTTGCCCAACCTTTTAAGTCCAGGCAAACTGAATTATCTGTATTAAGAGGATGTATTTTGTGGGGTAACAGGGTGGTTATTCCTGCAAAACTGCAAAGAGAGGTTTTGGAAATGTTACATGAGGGTCATCCTGAATTGTAAGGATGAAGGGATTGGCCAGGAGTTATGTATGGTGGCCAGGTATTGACAAAATGGTTGAAAACTGGGTTGTATCTTGTCCCAATTGCCAGGTAGTCAGGCCTGCCCCATCTCACACAGGAATGGGAATGTCCTAGGGGCCCATGGTCTAGATTCACATTGATTTCAGGCCCTACCAGAGGGCACACCTTTCTTATTATAGTAGATGCATATTCCAAATGGCTAGAGGTGCTTCCCATGACATCCACCACAACTGATGCTGTCATCAAGCAGCTCAGAAAACTGTTTGTAACCCACGGGTTACTTGATGTTCTTGTCTCTGACAATGGCCCTCAATTTACATCTAACCTTTTTGAATCCTATCTAGTATAACAGGGTATCAGACATGCCCTTACTGCCCCTGGGCACCCTTCGGCTAACGGCCGGGCTGAACGCATGGTACATTTTACCAAAGAGAAGCTTCAGCAACTGGGTCCTGGGGACATCACTGAGAAGGTTTAAAAACTTCTTAGTGTTCAGCACATCACTCCTAGCCCATCTAATAACTTATCCCCAGCAGAGTTGTTGATGGGTAGGAAACTTAGGTCTTCCCTTGACCGCCTCCATCCCACTTACGCACCCAACGCACCACTGGATTCCACTTCCAAAGTTCGCACATTCAGTGTGGGTGATTCTGTTTATGCTAAGAACCTCATAGGTGAACCTTTGTGGATTCCTGCTGAGATAACTCAGATCACAGGCCCTCATTCTTACAGGGTACAAACAGAGGATGGACTCCTCTGGAGCAGGCACATTGATCAACTTAGATCCAGGTTCTCTCAGGAACATCGCCCTTGTCTCTCTCTAGTTCCCTCACCTGATGTCAATTCTAGGGGGGAAGGGGAGGAACAGGAGGAAAATCAGCAAGCAAGAATCAACCCCATGTGTAACGAGCCATTACGACAGGAACCATCCCAAAACCTGTCACAATGCCAAAATCCATCCTTAGAAGTGGAAGATTGTACATCACTACCTGACTTGGGTGCTGACATTGGGATGGAGATGGGTTGGGAGGAAAGACCAGATTCTAACAGTCAAACAGGGTCTTCTTTCACAGGGAGTCCCAATGGGGAAATGTCAGCAGACACATTTCCTCTCTCACTGGGTGAGAATGTTAAAACTTCTGAACCACGAAGGTCTCAACGTACACACAAGAGCCCCACCTATTTAAAAGAATACATTAGATAGGTTGGGGTTTGGTATGGACTGAACCTAGTAAGGAGGGGTGTTATGTATGTAGGTTTAAATGTTATTGGTTTATTTTGAACTGTTCTTGTAAAATGTCAAATGGGATTGGTTTAAATAGTGCGGGAAAAACCCTGCACTCTGATTGGCTGGCAACTACGGCTGCTGGCTATAAGAAGCAGCTCATCGAATACAGCTCATCAGTCTGGAACCCACATTACATATCTGATATTAACACAGTTGAGAAAGTCCAGAAATATTTCACAAGAAGAATTCTACACTCCTCTACTCGTTGCAGAATACCTTATGCCACCAGACTTGAAATTCTAGATCTAGAAAATCTAGAACTACACCATCTTCAGTCTGATCTAAGTATAGTATATAAAATCATACATTCCAATGTCCTATACTTCAGCTTCAACTATAATAATACAAGACCACACAATAGATACAAACTCAAGGTTAACTGCACCAAACTTGATTGCAGGAAATACAACTTCAGCAACAGAGTGGTCAATGTCTGGAATACTCTACCTGACTCTGTGGTTTCTTCCCCAAACCCCAAAAACTTTAACCTTAGACTTTCTACTATTGACCTCACCCCTTTCCTAAGAGGTCTGTAGGGGACGTGCATAAGCGCACCAACGTGCCTACCGTCCCTGTCCTATTGTTTCTTTTATTTTTCTTATATGTATTCATTTCATGTATTCATAACTATGTTTATCCTTATACTTATTATCTTGTAAGCAATTGACAAATCAAAATAAATAAAATAAAATAAATATATATATATGTATGAAATAAAGTTTCACTTTTTCTCCCTTACCTTTAAATCAGGGAATCAATTCAAATGGAACCATTGTGAGTTTGTACTTATACTAAGCTTTAACAGGCAATATTCACTATTTTTTTTAAAAAATAACATTTTTAAAATTAGTTGGATTTTTACCTCCCTACTTTTTTAAATATTTTCATATGGTAGGTGCCCTTTGACACTGCAATTCTTGACATGCATTTCAAAGACTGATGTGGCCTGCAATTATAGAAGGGCTATTGAACTAAACTCATCTGATGTACTCTACAGTTTATTTCTTAAAGTTTTCAGCATGACATAAAACTGGACTTTTCATATTCAGTTATGAAGCGCATCAATGCATATCAATTCATATCCTGTTTCACAGGATTGCCATGTAAGTCATAAAGTTACTCTAAGTCCCAAGAGGCATGATGGAAAATAAATATACTCATTGTTTCTTAGGAAAAGTTCCAAATTTGTTGGAAAAACGTGTTCCAAATACCCTTTTGAGTTAGTTATGGTCATTGTTCGTCTTTGACATGGACAAAGTATAAGATAGTTTCCATAATTATCTTCAGTCCATTTGGAATATCAGAGCCCAATCACTGGCAATTTGACTGAAACTGCTTAAGAGAATGCATATATTAGTTCTGTCTGATTTGAAATGATTACTACTTTGATCTAATAAATTTACAGTGCTAATTTGGTCAATTAAGGCAATTTTAAGTGACCTGTATCTGGAAAACCTTAGGCATCTTCTCTTTTATGATTGCTTCCATAAATTAAGATCACTAGCTCCAAGCAATGATTGATTTTATAAATTTTGAGCAATTTGTATGATTACATATGATTTTATTTTTAACTGCCTCTCTTGCTTCCCTGAATGTTATTGATTAGACATGAGTAAGCATTATGTATTTTAGAATAATCAATACATTTACAACCTTATCAACTGCTTTATGTTGAAGATGGATTACTTCTGATATGGAAACAAATTATATTTTGAAAAGGGTTTGGAATAAATATTGTAAAATCATAGTTGCATGCTAATTAGGTTTTCCCAGAAATTCCTGGGCTGTAATAAAACTTGAAGACTAAACTAAAAGACAACTGAATAAGGATATTTATCTGCTCTCAGTTTCTACTTAGAATTATTTGGACATCTCTTAATAAGCATTCTCATTTATGTTATCATTCCTGCAGGCTCAATATGGTTTCTATATCTAATGATAGCTTTGTTTTTAATGCCCATTATCAATGCCCTATGGCAAAGACACTGATTGCTCACCAATTCTAGTTAAAATTATGTAAACTAAACACAGTGTAAGTAAATACTTCTCATACCATTGGCAAAATTTCTTTTTTCTCTTTCTCTTGCCTTGTACTCTTTACCACTTTTATTGAAAAACAGTGTAGTGGAGAGAAAAGATTCTGACAAAGAGATGATATGGTGACATTCCTACAGAGTAAGTAAGCATTCTGGAACAGAGGAAGCTATTTTCAGTGTGCCAAAAAGTCCCAGACAAACTGCAATAACCTAGTTTACCATTTCAGCTTCTGAGTTGCACTGCAAGAAGGCAATATTTTTGCTAAAATCTCTATAGCCTCTGCACTTTGATGTGTTAACCACATGTAGCATATTGAGCAAAAAAAATTTCCTCTATATCTGTATCTGTCTTGTCACAGAGATGGAAATTATCAACAAACCAAGAGACTGAAGAATGTTGTAAATTGTTCAGCAGAGGGAGGTATTGACACAATATTTAAGTCCAGAATAGTGTTTCTGAATTATTATTTTCTTTTCTAAATGTATTCCCTCAGACAAATCAAGGGACACTAAAAAGCTGTATAAAGATTGTGTCCTTTTTCTGGAACAAGAAACTATTTGCTTACTTCTGAAGAGAAAGACATAAGAATATGGACTACAGAGGATAATAACATTTTAATGTGTGGAGAGACATACACCAAAATTTATATCCAAAGGAGGTAAAAACTAACCTAGCCCCTAAGCCATGAAATGAGACTGAATGATACAGTATTACATTTTAATTTTTTAGATAAAATGTATGGTTTTTCTCAAAAAGATATGAAAGACTGGTAAAAAAATTTTAGACAAGGTTGAAGGGAAAACCTCCATACAGAAATAAATTGTATGAGCGTATGTATAAGCAAGCAGAAGAATAGTTAATCTGACTTGACTCAACTTGCAATGAGAAGCGAAGATGGATGATATATACCCACTTTATTTTCTCAGTTTCATTATATTTCTCTACAAAAGCTGTAAGTAATCTTGTATCCTTCGGTTTGAAGTACAGACTTTAGGGAGTTATGGCTACAGGAGGGGGTTCTTAATACCAAAACACAAATGCAATTGTGTCAAAGCAAGCTGTACCCTTTTGTACTTACATTAGGAGAATGCAAATAAGTGTGTAAGGGGAAGAGTTAGTAGTTATTGTGTGATTCATCACTCCCCCCTCTCTCCTTGAATGATTATGGCCAAAAACATTTGGAGGGCACCTAACTGCTTATCTCTATCTTTAAAGCAGAAGTCAATTTTTTTAAAGCTCTAACAGCTTCATTTAGTCTTTCTACTATTCAGATGACATAGCCAAGGTAAAGTAAGAAGATAGGACCAGAGCAAAAACTGGAAAAGCCACAATATTTGTTTTTATTTCTATTTTCATAAATTTGTTAATTGGATTAACCTTTCACTGAATATTAAGTAGACTGTAATGCTCCCAAAGTGTTAAACTGGGCAATCTTTCAACTCCACCAGCAGAAACTGAAGCACAGAGTCTGCAAACTGCACACAATTATTTGGGGGAAGCACATTTTACCCATGGTGTAGTAAAGGTTACTGCCAATATTTCAATGAAGAGTGAAAGAAAAATGTATCCACCATGGCTATTGTATAATCAGAATTCTGTAGTTATATCTCTGGATTTTGTGCAGTACAATTTTAAAACATGCATTGAGTGGATTCATTGTCTCTGTTTTGACTAGCATGAACTATGTGTTTGAACCCAGAAAACCTTTGCCATAACTTGGGTAGCATAACTTGGACAGTAATCTTTACCTTTATCACATAGACACCCAAGATGTGTGGAAGTAACAGTATTCATGTTATCAGACAAAGGTGCATCAACAATAATTTAATGCCATAAACAACAAGCACCACTCCCAAGTTCCAATTGGTCTTCTTTATTCACAGTAATGCAGCCTGTAAGCATGTGTGCTTCTAGTGAGCCAGTAAAAATTGCAAACTGTTTCCAGCAGGTGGCAGAAAACAGTACCTGGATTTCCTTTTAGTCTCTGAAGTTTGACATAAGAATGCCAAAACCAGATTCAAGATGCTACTTCAAACCCTCTCATTATAGTAAGCATTACCATTAGAGACCCAAGACAATGGCTACAAGCTTGCTTATAGACTGGCCCATATCAACCTCTCTACAGTCAATAGTAGGAAGGAGGAAGTTGAACAGTTCAGGGGGAGACTAATAGGTAAAGGAAGATGCCAAGTTCATTTATTTATTTTAGTTTGTCAAGCATGTATGAGAAAACAAGTATAAGTATGAACATAACATATAAACGTATGAACATAACATATAAACATTGTATAACATATAACATTGATGCCCATTCTCTCACCCGAACATGGTATATTATTATCCAAATGAGTTGTTTCTTGAGATAACAATTCTGCCTTTAAGTCTACCAAAATATGCAAGAAGCTCTCAATAGCAACTAATTAGCTTTAGTTATGTTTGCCTGAAAATTGGAGACAGAAAATGCCTCAATGAACAAGTAGGAGCATTTCCATTTAATCCAATGCTTGAAAAACAAAAGTACTTTACATTGGGAAAGTTCTAAAAGGATGACACAATCATGTATTTGCAAAATATTCACACTCAACAATAAAGCCGTATTTAAAATATTAATCTCTCTCTCTCTTTGTATCAGTCAACTGTTATATTCAAGACCAATTTATTTTCAAAACCTCACAATGTTTTGGAGGATTTATTTCAGCTGAATTTCTGAGTAAAAGTTTTTATACTTCTCATATAGTATGTTTGGCCTCTTTTGCAATCAAAATCAAGATGCTGTGGAATTTCAGAGTTCTATTTCAACCAAACTAGCCTCAAAATCAGGTTCCTATAAAACCATTTTAACCATAATATGTGCTAGGGGGCAGATAGCCATCATCCACTCATCATAAAATATACCATAAAGACGTCATCATGCTCCACAGAAATCAGCAGCTGCTGGGCCTCAATAAAAATTAAAGTCTCATTACAACATCTCTTTTATTATTTCTGGCAGCACAATTATGCCTCAAACTTCAGGTTTCCATGTCTAGAAACCGTCTGCCCTAAGCAAAAATTGCTGACAGCCAGCCAATTTTCCATTATCATCTTGAAAAAAATATACGATTACTTCCCTTCCCCCTACACCTCCCCTCCACACACACACAAGCTAAGCAAAGGGAAAGAGGTGATATATTGTTAAGAAATGGATGCCAGAAATCCAACAGCTTCTGTAATGTACCATAAAGCTAAATTGGCAATTACATTGTTTTTTTTTCTGTGAGCAGAAAATTAATATGATAAGAAGTGAGATTTAAACTTTTCTCCCTGATGTGCATTATTTGTACTTATAAGGAGTTTTTTTTTAATGTGTATTCTTTCTGAGGTGAATCCATTTTTTCATTTCATCGTTTTCTTATCTCATTCTGCTGGACAGTTTAATTACTCTTAAAGTTGTTTTGTACATTAAGAGGATAACTAATGAAGGACAAAAAGTTTAGCATGATAGAATTATGGATTGCGGCTCACGTACAGCAAGTGAGAATAATATTTTTAGAATCTGAAAGAGCTGTGTGTATAATAAAAAACATACAAAAGCCAGAAAAGAAATCCAAATCCAGGATAGTTCTGAATATCACGATCTAATTCTGGGTAAGATGTAGACATGGGTGTCAAACTCACTATGTCACATCATCATCACGTGACATACTGCGACTTTTTCCCCCTTCTCTAAACAGGGATTGGGCATGGCTGCAAGTTTGACACCCCTGATGTAGATCATATGTTCAGCTACCTCTCATGAATGTGGGATTCTCCTGCAAATTGTAAAAGATTGGATGACATGAATCTTCTTGTCCCTTCCAACTCTATAATTCTAAAATTTTTAGATTTGTGTTACTTGGTTTTGCATCTTTTGGATGACCCTTAGGATAGCCTTTTCAGAGGGAAGTTCTCTGAAGATGAATCAAATATGTATTTAACCCAGTGTAAGTATTTAAAAAACCCCTGAAGAAAAGAATTTGTGCATCAACCATTTCAGGGTAGCAGAATGAAAATGCCTAATCTGGTCACAATCTTCCACCATGGTGAGAAATATTGCATATTATAGGATTTGTATCTACATGTATATCTGTGCTTTTCTATTTAAACACTGAAATACTGTGGAACCCAAAGCTATACTTTTGTTGATTAACTGGTTTTTTTTTCCTTCCATGAAATTACTATTTTAAGTGCAAAACATAATCTGTGGCTTTTAGTATCACAATAGAAATGCTAGAGATAAAAGTATACATTGTGAAGCAAGCTGATCACGCCACTTGCCACTGAATGTATGCAATTATCAGAGAGTAATATCACCTCACATGTCAGTTGAGGTCATACTTATTGCTTTACAGCATGAGTCATTCAAAGCAAACTATCTATATGAGTTTTTTCTTACCACCATTCTGCAATTAATATGCCAGGTTCCAGGCAACTCACTCAACCATAAAATAACTAAATTCTGTATCAAAATCTATGTATTCAGTTTCAGAGGTGTGTAAGAGTGATATCTCAAAGTTAAGATGTATGGCAGTCCTTACAACTTTACTACAGCAAATGAGTGCAAACAACAAAATAGATTCAGACTGAAACAGATTGTTCCCCCAGTATTATTTCCTGATATCAGTGTTTTACAACTGAAAATAACTTCATGTAAGCAACATGTAACTGGAGGCTCAGAAGTTCCAAATGCTATTTAGTTAAGAGGAACAAATGTTGGATCAATTTTAGATTCAAATTGTTACATGAGATATCAGCCAAGCACTTTTAGGGAGACAAAATTATCTGATATGATTTTATATAATTTTTATATAGATTTTCAAGCACTGATTGGAACTCTACTTAGTTTTTAGCTTATCAAATCAGGAATGTGACAGAGCAGTTTCTAAGACTTATGAAGTTCACTGACAGTTATTCCTTCCTGCTAATCCAACTATACACAGATAATACTTCAAAGAACCATCACTTCACAGGTCCAGGCATAAGACCAGCGGTGCTAAAGTAGTGTTCTTATTCATCTTTTCAATGCACAGAAGAGAACCCAAAAAACGGGGAGGAAGAAAACAGCAAATGGGTTGACTGAGTTTACAAATGGTATTTATGTAAGAAGTTACTTTCTAGCACCATTTTTAAAACATGGACTGTTGGCACAAGATGAGTTGTGCTTTGTAAGAAATGGGAAAACGTATTTGGCTGAAGTATGGTAAAGTTAATCAGGAGAATTTTGAATGAATTGTATGGGGTTTGGAAATGAAAACCCAGACATCAAAGCCTAAAACACATACTCTTTTTAAGACTTGTTATAAGATCCATTAAGTCACTCAGTAAAAACAAAACAACAGGAAGAACATTGTCTCATAATCATGCCTTTTGTTCACTGTAAACCATTGCTGTGAATATGAAAAATTAACAAGATAATGGCAAGATGAATTTGCACTGCATGTTAAATATATATATACCTGCTCAGAAATCTAAGGAAGGAAGTGTAATGATAATGTAGAAATCACCTAGATTAAAATAACCTGAGGAAAGAAGAAAAGTAGTACTGTTGTTAACATCTGCTATTGCCCAATCAACCAAAAAATTCCTACCAAAAGCAAATCTCTCAAAGGGCCATAAGGTATTAGCGATGGAGGTCTTTAATTATCATAATATTTTTGGGAGACTATCTCTAGCAAGCATAGACTTCTTCTATTCGCCTTCAGAAATCCACACACAATTAAACATGTATAAACGAATGAAAAAAGGAAAGAAAGAAGATTTTTTAAAAACAGATAATAGAAGAAACCATATATATATATATATATATATATAATATATAATATATTATATTATATATACTGTTCTTGTCACTAGATTACTAATAAAGACCCCTAAAAATACCCTTTACCGTGAAAATCTACGAAAACTTATATATATATATATATATATATATATATATATATATATATATATGTAGGTCTTGGTGTATTCGGGTCTTGTCCCGTGTAAGGTTGAGAATACCTTGGCAACGTTCGACGAAATCTCATCCGTCATCTTCAGGCTGGTGTCTTCAGCTTCGTTCCTGGGAGAAGTGGTGATCGTGGCTGTTTTTCCCTTTTAAACTCTAGAGTTGGATGTGTTGTTACTTTTGATTGGTTTGTGGAGTTGATGTATGCAGATTGGATGGCTTTTTCCTGAGACCCTGTGTGGCTGAGGTGCTGGCTGTGTGTCTCTCAGCCTTTTGTGTTGTAACGACCTGGGTAATGGGCTGTGTGATGACCTTCTGAGTTCTATTGTTGTGATGTCCTGGGTGTGGTGCTGTAATCTCCTGGGTTGTCTGTGCTGCAACCTCCTGATGTTTTGTGTTGTGATCTCCTGAGTTCTGTGATGTAGTATCCTGGGGGAAGGCTGTGATGTGGCATTCTGGGCCTTGGTTTGGCTCCGAGTTTGAGGTCTGGCTATGTGTTTATAGCGTGTGTCAGTTTGCTTAGTTTGGGGGTTGGAGGGGGTGTAGCAGCTGGATA
>CM019148.1:48582579-48669938 GCA_009733165.1 Naja naja | reverse complement strand
CTCTCTCTCTCTCTCTCTCTCTCTCTCTCTCTCTCACACACACACACACACACACACCTGGTCTGGGACAAACTGATGTTGCAAGCTCCAGAGCAGTGGGTGATGAGAGAACGAAGAGAGCAAGAAGCCACAGGACATCCGCCTGCCCACCCAGAGAGCTGTGCCAAGACACCACATGGTAGGGAGAGCTGGGAGAACACTGCATGGCAGCTTAGCCAGCCAGCTGAGCCCGAGGATGGTGGTGGGCAGCTAGCTAGGCTGCAGCCAGTGCCACCACCCCAATGGGGAAGTCAGCCAGCCAAGCCTAGGGATGGTAGAGGGGCCCTTGACAAGCTGCAGGGATGGTGGGTGGTGCCAGCAAGCTTGGGGAATGGTGAGGGAGGCCCTGGCAAGATCCACCTCAGTGATGCCCTCCCCGTGATGGCCCATTGCCTGGAGGCGGTGCGGGACTGGATGGGAGTGAATAGGCTCCGACTCAACCCGAACAAGACTGAGTGGCTGTGTATACCGTCATCTCGGTAATCCAGGAGATTCCAACATTATCCATAGGGGGAGAGATGTTCTCCCCTGTGGATAGGGCACGTAACCTGGGCGTCCTCCTGGATGTACGGCTCAGTATGGAGGAGCAGATGGGAGCCGTCGCCGGGGGGCATTTGCACAGGTTCGGCTAGTACGCCAGCTCCACCCATATCTGGACCGAGATGCACTGCGCAAGGTCATTCAGGCACTTGTCACCTCTAGACTCGACAACTGCAATGGGGCTGCCCCTGCATCTCATATGGAGACTTCAGCTGGTGCAAAAATGCAAATGCAGCCGTGCGAGTAGTGATGGGAGCATCCCGATTCTCCCATATTGCACCCCTCCTGCGCTGACTTGCATTGGTTGCCAGTTGCCCTCCGTGTGAGATTCAAGGTTTTGGTAACAACTTATAAAGCTCTGTATGGCTTGGGTCCAGGGGTACTTGCAAGAATGTCTCCTTCCGCTGACAATCGCCCTGTGTGCTCCCACAGACAGGGCCTCCTGGGGATACTGTCAGCTAAACAGTGTAGGCTGGTGGCCCCTAGGGGTAGGGCCTTCTCTGTGGGGGCGCCCACCCTCTGGAACCAACTACGCCTTGAGTTGCGCTTGGCTCCTGATCTCCGCTCCTTCCGCCGCAACTTCAAAACATGGCTATTTTTGCAATCCGGCCTGGACTGATGGGGGATCGGGTTTTTAATTTGATTGTTTATTTGGCATAATTTAATATCTTTTTAATTTCTTTTAACTTTTGTACTTTCTGTCTTTTATGTACGCCGCCCTGAGTCCTCCGGGAGAGAGGGCGGCAAAAAAACAGGAATGAGGGGGGCTAGCATGACTCACAGGCTTACCTGTGAGTAGGAAGATCAGGGCTGCTCAGTTTGGGAAGGCAGGTTAAAGGCAAGCCACAAGGACCCAGTGTGCTGCATAGGAGGTGAGGAGTGACAGGGTGGGGTGAGCATCAGGCGGGTGGGGCAAGTGAGCAAGTGGCAACCAGGTGAACAGGTGACCAGGTGACCGGGTCAGGGGCGTAGCCAGCCAGAAGTCACTACCAGTTCAGCAACCCATGCAAAATTGTTGCTACCAGGTCACATGAACCGGTGTAAACCGGCTGAAAACCCCCACTGCTAGGGATATTCTTTAGATATGTTCAAAATAAAGATAAGAGAAAAATTTATCAGTTACTCAGTGAAAAAGGCAAAACGGTAATTGATAACAGAGTTCCTCTTTTGGCTATTAGGTTCACAAAGTGGTATGTGCTCCACAGACAACTTTGAAGCGCAGAATAAGTGGACAAGCTTCAGCCTGATAGAAAGAGAAAGCTATTCACTTTGAATGGCTTTAACTTTCCATATAAAAAAGAATTTGTTGCTGGTAAAGTTAAACTGCTATGTATTATCTTTGAGAAATTCAGTAGAACTGGTTAATTGCTACATCATTAAAGGAACACCTATCTCCAAAAAATAAATAAATAAAGAGTTAGGGAACAAACTGCAAGCTGGTCAGTCTAATACTGATGTCCAAGAAGATTTTACTGCAGACAAAAAATGAATGACTGTTTTAAGATGATTGTTTTCTTAAATCATAATGGAAATCAGCACCCATTTGTTTAAGCAAACTTACCTCATTTTGCAAATGGACATCTTCCATAGCAGATTATATGAATGTTTTAAATATAACATGTTTTGATTTCAGAAAACATTTTAAAAGCACTGCATATCATTAAAATTCACAAATTAATTAACAGAATTAATTTGTGTTGAATAACAGAACTGAAGGAAACCTTGAAGGTCTTCTAGTCCAACCCCCTGCTCAGGGAGGAAACCTTATACCAGTTTAGACAAATGGTTGTTCAAGCTTGTCCAATCCAACTAAAGAATGGAAGGGAGAACAATTTAATTTAATTTAATTTAATACATCTGGATTGAAAATTATATTCCAAGAGAATTCACCAATGATTTCTCATCAAACACAGGGGTGAAATACAGAGCGGGATGCTACAAGTTCAGGATCCATTTATTAATGACTTGATGAAAGGATTATTTAAAAAATAGGCAAATAATATAGTATGGGGTGAAATTTATTGCCATAGAAGCAAACAAAATCCAAATGATCTTGGTAGTCTCTAGCAGTGTTTTGTAACCTAAGCAACTTTGAACTGTGTGAACCTCAATTCCTGGAAATCCCCACTCCACACTTAAACGTGCCAACCTTGAGAAAAACTAGTCTAGAAACAAACGGGCTGAAAATAATTGAATGAAATTTAACAGAGATAAGTTCTCCATTTTGTAAAAAGAAATTAATTGTATAAGACTGAGAGGAAATAGGATTGGAATGGATGGGAGTGACATCAAATCATTTTCAATGTCTACTGGCCACATAGATGGATTTTATCTATGTCAATCTATATCTTCCAATGGTATACTCATCACCATTATAAACTCCATTCATCCACCTGTTGGTCATCCTCTTCTCTCCCTTTTTCATCTTTAGAGCCTTTTCTAGAGAAATGGATCTTTTCATAGTGTATCTGAAGTAGAATTATTTGAGCCATGTCAATTCAGAATTCTGAATTGATTTCTTTTATGATCCATCAGTTTATTTCCTTGGCTTCTCACAGTATTCTCAGGAGCATTCTTCAAATACCTGAAACAATAAAGATAAAGACTCATTATCCATTATTCCGGAGCATAGGAAGAAATAATGGATATACATTATAAGAAGGCAAATTCTAATTGAATATTAGGAAATGTTCTTAACACTAAGAATAGTTCAACAGTAAAAGTAATTATCTGAAAGTGGTAGACTTCCCTTTACTGGATAAGGTTAAGTAGAGACCAAATCTGATTCCAATGCTTAATTCGGATACCTTCACAAGAAGTTGAGCCAAAGACTTACATGGCCTCTTCCACCATCTGTGATTGTAAATCAAGGTTGATCAAGTCTGCAATAATAAGTATCAGGTTTAATATCTTTTGATATTCATACATACACATATGTTCACATAAAATAATGCATACATTTATATATGTTAAGAAAATTTCATATACAAATATTTTTATTCAGGAAAAAATTATCATAAAAATGCATAGATAGGCAAAACAAAAAATGCCTGAATTTTGCCCAAATTCTTTCCAAAATATCAACCTGTGAACAGAAAAGATGAATAAAGTATAAATTAGAACAGCAAAGAATGGAAGGGAAGTTAATTTGACAGATTTATCTATCCTTAATTCTGGAGAAAACAAGACTACCAATTTGAATGCCCACTTGTTGAATTTTCACTGCTGCTTCTTTCATTGCCCAGTCAATATATTAGTGATGACATTAATTATATGACAGGAAAAAAAACCACAATGCAAGTTTTCCCCCATTCTTCTTTTGAAAGAAACTTACTTTGAAAATGACTAATTTGATGATGCTTTTTGTTATGTTTGCATGAAGAGTCAGACACGAAGAGCTTCAGTGAAGAGTTTATTTAGTGACTACAGCTCGAATGGACCAACTTGGCTGGGCTACGGCTGCTTCTTATAGCCAGCAGCCGTAGTTGCCAGCCAATCAGAGTGCAGGGTTTTCCCGCACTTTTTAAACCAATCCTATTTGACATTTTACAAGAACAATTCAAACTAAACCAATGACATTCAAACCTACATACATAACACTTTTATCTGTAGATTTGTTACCCAGGTAAAACAAACTTGGCTCCTACAGCAATCAACTCTAAAAAATATATAAAAATGAAAAAGATCTTCAAAACTATTTCTGATTAATATCTGAAATGTGAAGGCATATTATAAAAAAAGGCTTTGCTCGTGGGGAGGTGGCTTTTTGGAAGACAAGTTTTTGGGGGGAGATTCAAAGTATGGCTTGTGTATCTATTTAACATTTAATTTTAAATTGAAGATGGTGGTATAGGCATCTGTTCTCGTCTTATATGTATTCTACTCAGATAAAAATCTCCATTTGGAAAGCAGATTTTAGTTAAGCATGGAACTAAATACATTGGGGGGAAATCAGCGCAATATAAACCAGTCCAGAGTAAATTGGCCACCTAGAATCAAGACCAAAATTATCAGGCTCAAATGCTGGACCAGAAAGCAGCATTGGAAAACAATCCAGAAGCAGGGACTAGAAGTAGACATGCTTGCGATCAGGTAGTCCTAGGTACTCATGAAACTATCATTTATTTCCATTCTGGTGAGGACAAGATTCTACTATAAGAATCTGGAAGACTCTTTCCTGTGGGCCTGAAGTAATGAAATTGGCCATGGGTAGTAGCCATTGTTTCCTGACACTTCTGTGATAGTTCCACTGATTGATCTCAATGTGAAACTGCTCATCCTTCCTGAATGCTGCATTTTAGTTCATTCTTAATATCCCTATTCCTAATAAACCGAGAAAAGCAGGACCTTTGCTCAGCAGTGGACGATCCAAAAGCTAATTGCTTTCTCCAGTCCTGACCTGGAACAGCAAGCAGGCCCAGCTGGCTTGCTTGAATTCTGGCATTCTCCCACTTGCTTCCAAGTATGCATACACACTTATTATTCATTGTATCCTGTGTTAGCTGGGATGCTGACATCATCCCCTACCCAGTTGCCTGTTTATTTTCCTATTCTAAGCCAGCATGACTGCCGGAGGAGTCAGTTTGAGTGAAGTTATTATGAAAAGCAAGGGAAGAGATGTTGCACCTCAGAGAAACTCTGTAAAAACAGTCAGGTACACAGAACAAGGCATATTGTATTTGTAAGTCACCCAGAGTCTATGGGAGAAGCAGCTACAATAAATAAAGAAATAGCCGTAGATTACTTGATCACCTTTCCTAGTTTGTCTATCTTCTGTCTTTTCTATCACATTGTATCTTTCCCCAATGTGGGCTTTTGATGTTGCTCTGAGTACAGTTAAAGCTGGCAGGATGAGATTAAGGTAAACTCATTCCAAGCAATCTCTTTGGTGATTTAGCTCACTGACTGCACCATCAGAGAAAAATACATCCACATTAAAAATAAAATAAAATAAAAGAGCATTGAGATCTGCAAGACATTTCCATCTTACTGCATGCAATTGTGATGAAATCCATTTCAAAATAGAATGAGATTAGTGATCCAGGGGCTAACTGTCCACATTGCTGTTTACAGGCTGCTGCTCACATTCTGCTTCTGCTTCTTTATTTTTCAAACACACCAGGGCTGACAGCTTTTCAAACACTCTCTTTTGAAGAATACTCAGAAGTGTTGATAATTTAAGGACGGGCTGTATTCAAAAGCCTAAAAATTGCCCAAATAACACAGAAAATATGGTTCCAAACAAAGTTGGCTTTTGTATACTTAATTTGTGAAGTCAACTCATTCTAATTTTGTCAGCTGTTTCAACAATTCCATTGTTACAGCTCTTAATGCTCCAATAATTATGTGGAAAAATTTTCCCAGTGTATTCCATACTTTCTGTATTTCAGTTATTACAATCTTTTCCAATCTTTTCCTGTTCCTTTAGACCTCATCTAGTGTTGTTTACTATTGCCACATCTATAAGAAAATGTTGTTTTTCTTCAACTATTGTGATGTTTAGTCTGTTGAGTTCTTGTAGGTAGTCATCAGTTAAATTATAGCCATATAACATTTTATTCAAAATTATCAGTGAAATTGGAGCCATATTAAAAAGCTATGGAAACAAAAAGTCTCCTTGAAAAATTATTTTTTTCCAAGTCATTCTGTATCTATCATCAATGCCGTTTTCTGTTTTTTTCATCGCCTTGTGTATTGCACTGTTTAAAAACTTTTTATTTTTCTCATTACTTCCAAAATTTCTAAACATTTTCTAAACCAACTATATGGTAATGAATTGAATGTTTTTTGTAATCAGTCCAAGCCATGGAAATCAATCAAATGTGAATCCTTGGTAGCTCTAATATTGTTGAATTATTATTATTATTATTTTTAAATTACATTTATATGCCGCCGTTCTCTGGAGACTCAGGGCGGCTTACAATTTTTGGGATGCAACCCAGTGTGCTCAGCAATAGCCTTCATTCCATTGTATATGCCTGCTTATTGCTAAGCGGCATTTTTACAAGGTCAGCTAATTGCCCCCAACAATCTTGGGTCCTCAATTTACCTACCCCGAGAGGATGGAAGGCTGAGTCAACCTTGAATTATTATTATCATTATTGTTTCAAGGGTGGTAAAATGTCTAGCTCTGACTTTAGATATAGAATTTTCCTACCCTGACCCCATTTCCAATATTATATCCTTATCTAAACCTAGCTCCTGTCTGCCATGAGTTGAGGTAGGGTAAGATATATGAGCAACTCCTCATATATTAATTTTATTTTTCTCTGCATTTGACCCTAATCCTGCAGTAGGCCTATGTACGGAAACTTAGACATCCTACTTTTTTTTAAAGACACTTATTTAGAAAGTTATTTCTTACCCTTTTGATGTATATGCCTTGTTAGAGGTGCCTTATAGATACTGGGCTCAACTTATGGATCTCATAAGAGAGGCTGACCCACAGTGCAATATTAGATGTGAGGTTAGAAAGTACATTTTTGATTCCCTTTACTTATATGGAGTCTTTTGATATAATTATTGTATGAGTGCATTGATTTGAAGCTGAAGCACAATTAGGTAACCTGGTTCCCTACTCATACCTGGCAGATGTAGATCTATAACTGTAGGAGATAATAACACCATGCAGTGAACTATTACCTCCCAGTGCAATTACTGACCTATATCTCAGCCTGACTAGTAGTACTTAAGCTGTGGATGTGCTTGATTTTAATGAAAACAGTTATTCTCCAGAAACAGAGGTTGTGGAGGCTTTTTTATTCTCTCTTATTATATACGAGAATATTTAGTGGAATTAGGGGGGGAGATCCTAAGATTCCCAACAGGGAGCTTTTTCCTCCCTCTTGTCTCTCAAAAAGCATTGTCTAACTTTTCCCCCAAACTGTTTTCTAGTAACCACTCACTCCACTGCTTAACAACGAAGTCCCCTCCTTTCTCCTTCTCCCTTCTCCTCAGTTCTTACAGAGAGAGGGGGAAGGAGAGAGGGAGAAAGAGAGAGAAAGAAGAAGGGAATAGGCTGATTTATTTAGTGGGTGCTTCATGTTTTGGGGGGATTTGGACTGTTACATGGTACATCTCCTTCTGAGTCTTCTGCCCAGACCCCCATCATCTGGAGGCTCCAGGAACCTGGAACAGCCTCCCTCTGTCTCCATCTGCCTTAGTAAAGCACATCCCCCTGGGTGTTCACTTCTTCCCAGGAAGTCCCTGGCTGGTATCTTCATCCTATTCTCCCTCTGGAGCCAAGAAATGGAACTGCCTATTCTAATGACCAACACAGACCCCTCACATCCTGGATATAAACTGTTTCAACTCCTACCCTCAAAACTGCATCCACTTTTGTTCACCACATTATAAAAAGATGTTGAGACTCTAGAAAAAGTACAGAGAAGAGCAACCAGGATGATTAGGGGACTAGAGACTGGAGACATACGAAGAACGGTTACAGGAACTGGGCTTGGGTAGTCTTGTAAAGAGAAGGACCGGGGAGACATGATAGCAGTGTTCCAATATTTGAGGGGCTGCCACAGAGAGGAAGGGGTCAAGCTATTTTCTAAAGCACCTGTAGGCCAGACAAGAATAATGGATGGAAACAGAACAAGGAGAGATTTAACCTGGAAATAAGGAGAAACTTTCTGACAGTGAGAACGATCAACCAATGGAACACCTTGCCCTTGGAAGTTGTGGGAGCATCATCACTTGAGACTTTCAAGAAGAGATTGGACTGCCATTTGTCAGAAATGGTGTAGGGTCTCCCGCTTGGATGGGAGTTTGGACTAGATGACCTACAAGGTGGCTTCCAACTCTGATTATCTATTATCTGTTAAACGACACTATAGAGCACTGCACATCAGAACAACTAGACACAAGGACAGTTTTTCCCCAAATGCCATCACTCTACTAAACAAATAATTCCCTCAATATTGGCCAACTATTTACTAAGTCTGCATTACTATTACTATTATTCCTCCTATCTTTCCTTTCACCCATCTCCTCCCACCTATGACTGTATGATTGTAACCTTGTTGCTTGTATCCTAACAATTTTTATTGGCTGTTTCCTAGTATGATTTGATTGCTTATTGTACCCTATGACTATCATTAAGTGTTGTACCTTGTGATTCTTGACTCTTGATGAATGTATCTTTTCTTTTATGTTCACTGAGAGCATTTGCACCAAGACAAATTCTTTGTGAGTCCAATCACACTTGGCAATAAAGAATTCTATTCTATTCTATTCTGTTCTGTTCTGTTCTGTTCTGTTCTGTTCTGTTCTACTCCATTAATAAATAATTTGGTTTCAGGAAAAAAACTACTTTTAATCTGCAACTCTTACACTGCAGAAACATATGGACTACACAACTCGATCAGGGCAAAACAATAGACGCAATCTACATAGACTTCTGTAAAGCCTTTGATCCAGTGGTACATGACAAACTACTATTAAAACTAAAATCTTATGGTATCTCTGGACACCTGCATAACTGGATAGAAGCATTCCTGTCAAACAGACAACAAATGGTCAAAATTGGAAACGTCCTATCAAATTCTGTACCTGTCAACAGTGGTGTCCCTCAAGGCAGTGTTCTAGGACCAACTCTCTTCATACTCTACATAAATGACCTCTGTGATCATATTAAGAGCAATTGCGTTCTCTTCACTGATGATGTAAAGCTATTCAACACCACAGGTAATTCTGCTACCCTTCAAAAAGACCTCGACTATGTATCAGAATGGTCAAACAAATGGCAACTTCAAATCTCAACAAATGAATGCTTGGTCTTACATATTGGCAAAAAAAAAATCAGAAAATAAAATACAAGCTGAATAGTCAAGACCTTGTTGATGATCCAAACTCTGTCAAGGACCTTGGAGTACTCATCTCTAATGATCTAAATGCTACAGCCAACTGTAACTACATAGCAAAAAAGGCATTAAGAGTTGTTAACCTAATCCTACATAGCTTTTTCTCTGGTAATATCACACTACTAACTAGAGCATTCAAAACATTTGCTAGACTAATACTTGAATACAGCTCACCAGTCTGGAACCCACATTACATATCTGATATTAACACAGTAGAGAAAGTCCAGAAATATTTCACAAGAAGAGTTCTACACTCCTCTACTCATTGCAGAATACCTTATGCCACTAGAGTTGAGGTTCTAGACCTAGAAAACCTAGAACTACATCGCCTTCGGTCCGATCTAAGTATAGCATATAAAATCATACATTGCAATGTCCTACCTGTCAATGAATACTTCAGTTTCAATCATAACAATACAAGACCACACAATAGATACAAACTCAAGGTAAACTGCACCAAACTTGATTGCAGGAAATACGACTTCAGCAACAGAGTGGTCAATGTCTGGAATACTCTACCTGACTCTGTGGTTTCTTCCCCAAACCCCAAAAACTTTTACCTTAGACTTTCTACTATTGACCTCACCCCTTTCCTAAGAGGTCTGTAGGGAGCATGCATAAGCACACCAACATGCCTACCGTCCCTGTCCTATTGTTTCTTTTATTTTCTTATATGTATTCATGTATTCATAGCTATGTTTATACTTATACCTATTATCTTGTAAGCAATTGACTAATCAAATAAATAAAATAAATATTCTTTGAATGGTTACCTCAATGTCTCAAAGTAGCATCAGGCAAAAGAAGCAACATGTCTCTCCATCTTGTTTGTTTCTTTTTACATTTCCCAAGCAACTTAGGAAGTTGTGCCCACCCACCCTGTTTCAGGGCTTTAGAACCCCAACACTTTTACACTAGGTTTGACCAATCAGAATGTTGCTTCTCTCTTCTCCATGCTCATCTGCCCTCCAAGGGCTTTCTGAAAGTTTTTTCCCCATTTTTATTTTCTCCTGCCACTTAGTCACATCATACCAGCAGCAGCCCAACTGCTGGCCACAAAACCAACATGTTATGATCTTCACTGTTCACAAGTGTACCATATATAATTTTATTAGACAGGCTTCAAGAAAATGAGAAATTATATTCAATCTTATCTCAATTACAGCAACCATTTTTTAAAAATACTTTTAAAAAAGGAAACAAAACTTTTGGATCTTCCTATCTTTCAGTAATTATTCCCTCTTCCTAATTTATTATTTTACATATTTTCTATTTATAAGAGGAAGAAAGGGGGAAGGGAGGGAGGAAGGAAGGAATCAATCAATCCTATGTAGCTCATTTCTATCCCCTCCACACATACATGCACATACATGCCAATAAATGCAACTGTTATTTCTCTTGATCTCTTTGACTTCTATAATTTTCATTTTACATGAACCTTCAACACAGAGGAACCAAATGAAGCAAAATGCTTGTAGTGGTTTTCAGTTAAATGTAGCAGCTGCGTATTGCAGCATGTTAAAACTGAACAAAGTAGCTTTTTTCCAATAACAATTGTCTATAGAGCAATAAGGCCTTCTTCCAGTTCCCATGGTTCAAATTTTATCATTTACACAGACACATTTCCTTGACTCAGCCATAATAATTCCATGCTAATTCAAGAGTTTTTGGAAGCTCCAGAAAAGTCTTCTTGCAAAGATACCCTGCACATGCAACTATGTTATATATTTTATATATTTTAAAACTATTAAAAATGAATTGAAGTAAAAAAAGAACCTGGGTAGCCAAGGTAGGCAATAAAAAAAAAAAAATTGGTGATTCACACATCCCTAATTAGAGCTGGTTTGGACAGACGTTGGGGTTGTCCATCTAATGTCACAAATAAGTCTGAATAAATAGCAAAGTCCATTGGCCAAGAATAAGTAAGGGAAGGAAATCTGAAGACTGAAGATCATTGGAGTTTAGGATTATTTCAAAATTCCTTGGTTCTTATCCCATTTCCAGATTCTTAGGAGTGAACAAGGAAGCTTGAATGCTAAAAAAAATCTTATGGAATAAATTATTGGACTAATTGGATTGAATAGTATTCTGTTTGCCAACCAAGGAACATCAGTAAACTAGCATTACAGATGCTAATGAGAAAGCAGCTTGCTTCTAAGGCCAGCTGGCAAGTATCAGAAGTTAGATTCAACAGGGACTTTCCTAATTCATAGAACAATCATTCAGCCTCTCTATTTTTCTGATACTGAGCAAGTCTTACGTTGCTCTGAACACTTAAGCTGTTAATGGTATCCTTCACAACCATAATCATCCTTATGAATTTCAGAGAGATCATAGCAGAATGTAATGTAAGCAAATAAGGCTAATCCAGTGACACAAGAATGCTTTATAACATTCCACAGTTAAATATTAATTAAAAGATTAACATTTGCTTTGAGTTACACTTTTAGGACTGCATTTTTCTACATGATGGTTATGAATGAGCTTGCTGCTTAAATTGACAATCACTGGAGACATACTAAAACTGGCATAAATATTTTAGTTCTCTCTTTTGCATCAGGTTTTCTATGTTGTTAATATCATAGACTGTAGAACTGAAGCAACCCTGAAAACTCCAGCCCTTGAGGGCCCCATGCTCAATGCAAGATATGCTTAAAATCCAGGCAAATATTTAAAGGTTAAAAAACTAGTACCAAGCTAAAGCTTACCAGGATGTAAGGTAACTCTATTGAATTGAATCCAAGGATTCAGTTTGGGGGAACTGGCTACTCTGCAACCCTTTGGGAAGAAGACAAGATGGAAAAGTAATAAAATGTAAAGCCCCTCTCAAAAAAACACCCCAATGTGACATTCCTATTCAACAGATGTGAGCTGACCTATGCAAATCTGACTCCTTAAGACTCTTGTCTTGAGAGTTATTATCAGATCTAATGATGGCAGACTAATGGCAGGGACAGGAGTACTATGATCAACATGGGGTAATTTATCTCAGAGGCTATTTAAATGTCCCAGAATGTTCCCAGAACTTGGGAAAATGCACTGTAGTAAATTACAATGACAGGTTCCACATTCAGCCATTCAGTTGAGGGAGCCCAGAGCAAAAACTAGCATTGAATTGATCACTAAGGACATGCAGCTCTATGCAAGAAGACAAATGCTGATGGCAGGTTGAGGACATGGGTACTCTTTTCTCAAGAAAGCAGGGAAGAGAAAAAAAAATGTAGGCTATGCTTTTCTTCCCTTTCTCACACATTTGATACTTCTTTTCTATACGTGGATTTTGTACCACTTCTTTGCCACAGGCAACTGGTCTATATCAGTCACTGGTTTGCTGGTGTATCTAAAAATGTCTTTGGGGATTTGATATCTTTGGGATGCAAGATCCTGGATGCACATTTAAGTCTATGTATCTGCTTGAATCTAAGCATAGAACGCCTTGATAACTGTTTCACATGGAGTGAGTCTCCATGATATTGCCTTAATCTTCGAGTGAAACAGGCTTAAGTAGTCTTTAGTTATAGTGGAGTTAAAGTAGCATTTCCCTTTTATTCCAGTTCCATGCAAGGACATCTTAGGAGGGGGTGTAAAATATGTTAGGCTTGTTATTCATTACCTTGGATGAAAATCAGGTGACTGTCAGTAATTGGGAGCAGAGGGAGGACAGGGATCCCCAATGAGTTCTGCAAATTCCACATTGTTATTTGGCAACCCAAGGATGCCTAGGTAAGCACTTCAGCTTAGTCCTGGAGAAAAGGCCCTATGTCAATTCTTTTAATTTAAATGAGCTCAATTTCCAAGCTGCTTGCTTAGGAGGAGCTTCCAGGGGAATGTCTCCGGGTGTTTTTGTATTCATTCTTCAGCCAGCAATCATACTGCAAAGCGGAAAAAATAGCAATTCATATGAAACTACAGAATATGTATGCCAATAATGCCTGTGGTTGGGGATTTCATTTGGCTGGTTTGAATTACATCAGACTACACATAAAGATGATCACCAGTGAACAATAAATCGGAAAGGATCAGCATAATTGGAATCCTGCTATTTTGCATTTATATTGCACATATTGAAGGGGCATAGGAAACAGGATGGGAATTACTGCATATCCCTCACTGGTGTTGGGGGATGAGAGACCCCTGGAGTCTGGACAACACATGTTCTCTTTCTCAAGTTACAGGAAAGCTTCAAGAAGCAAAGATCAGCAGCTGATTCTTCACATGACTCCCATGAGACAAACAATTTAGATCTATTTAGTTTGCAATCCTATATTTGGTTTCCCAGGATTAAATCCACTTGAATTCAATTGGAATTGTGTTTGAGTAGATACACCTTTTCTTTCACCTTCTTCTTGGCTTCTTTGAAACCACATCCTTTTGTTAAGCTATTATGGAGGACAACAGGCATTTTGAAGCCATTCACTGTTTAAAACAGAAACATATGAAAAATGATTAAATTGGTTTGATGCCAATGTTGTAATACTCCAGATAAATATACTTTCACTTCCCATCCCAGGGAAAAGCTCCTCTACATAGTCCATCTTGCAGGCATAAAAAGCCATTTGTGAAGATGCCCCACACCATAAATATCCATTTACTTTTAAGTCACTAATCTCTAACGTTTGACTAAAACAACTGAGAATGTTTCAGATGAAGAATAGCATAAATTATATTGTTCAGTTGAAATGAACAATATAAAAATGGCATCAATGCAAACATGTCTACAATAAAACATATAGAAAAATAAATAATCCAAAAAATTAGGATTTGGCATAATCGTTATGTATTACAATACATGACTCTGCTGGCGTTTGAAAAGGTTCTCAAGACATGGCTTTGTCTGGGGATCTAGTGGTGACAAGAGAGATCCAGTGGTGCCTGAGGATCTAAGCCTATTAGCCAGTTATATTGTTAGTCATTGTTAAGTTTTAAACTATTTTAATTGATTTTAATGGTTTTTATTTTTGTTGTCTTATTGTAATCATTTTGGGGAAGGGGTTTGATTGTGTGAGTAACCCAGAGTCAGGTATATGAGACAGGTACATGTATCAATTGAATAAATGAATAAATAGACATATAGGTAAGTCATTATGTAAACAAACTAGAAATAGATCAGTTCTTCTGAGCCAATCTGAGGTTTAAGGCTTATCTGCATATCTGGGTTGCCTCATTGCCAAAACAGACAGGGCAGAAATGGACATCATCCTCTTTTAATTCCACTCCCCATATTGCCAAAGCAACTTAAGGACACATTGTTATGCTCCACTTCCAAAATATATTTTCTGTGTTATGTCCCTTGAGTGCTTCTGTTCATTTCAGATATCTTAAATTACTTAATTTGTTGGGGATTAACCCTAGCAGTTCATTGGCTATTCTCTGCAGCAGGGCTGTCGAACTCCCAGCCCATGGGCCAGATGCATCATGCGCTGGCCACACCCATGCCCAGTTTAGCAAAGGAGAAAAAAGTCCCAATATGTCACGTGGCGCTGCCATGATGATGTAAGTTTAACATCTCTGCTCTAGAGGAATGAACAGCCCTTCAACTGAGTGAGTGCTTACCATAATATCTAACATCTGTGGAGATTCTCAGTCATCCAGTCATGGTTGTCCCAAAAGTGCTTTTTGAAAAGGCAACTGGACTTCCTTTGTTTACGTGAAGACATTTTACTTCTTATCCAAAAACTTCTTCAGTTCTCAATGAATGGTTGAGAATGGAAGAATTCCTTGCAATCATCTGGTCATTAGCATTCTTTCTGAGAATGGTTGAGGCCACTTGGAAGTTTATCTGGATCCTCAGAGTCACCTGGATAGTACAAATGGGTGTGGAACCTTCTTGGAACTATTGAAAGGACTGTGTGGTAAACAGGAGAAAGGTAGTGTCATATCCCTCCCCCTCTGTTGGGAGAAGGATGTTCAGCCTTAATGTAGATGGCCTCTTCGACCCCCTCTTTCTAACCAATGGTACTCTCTGTCCAGAATGTGGACTTTGCTGTCTTGGGGGCCGGTGGGGCTCCGGGGTCTGAGGTGAGGACCGTGATCCCCAGGGTGGTTGGAGTTGGCAGGAGATGGCAAGGCATAGGGCCATATCATGTGTTGGGAGCACGCACCTGCCATCTTTGTGCGGTCCCTCGCTCCGACCCTATGGCCTCCTCCCAAGGAGGCATGGGAATTGGGACCCCTGGGCTTAGGCTGCTGTATTTTAATGCCAGGTCCATGGCTAATAAGTCCACCCTCCTCCGTCATTGAAGAGGAGGCTGCGGACCTGGCTTGTATTACCGAGACCTGGTTGGGCCCAGAGGGCGCTGTCCCTCTGGTAGATCTGTGCCCTCTGGGTTTTCAGGCCGTGCACCAGCCACAGACCCAGGGCAGGGGTGGTGGGGTGGCTGTGGTTTTTCGGGAGACCCTGTTTCCAAGGGAGGTCACTGTCCCAGAGATAGGCGGAAGTGAGACCCTCCTCTTGAGGTGGGGGCCCAATGGTCGGGTGGGCTTGCTGCTCACATACCTTTCACCCAGCTGTGTGACAGCAGCCCTGCCTGGGCTCCTTGATGTCCTCTCGGGGGTGGCGGTGGAGTTCCCGGGTCTTATAGTCCTGGGGGACTTCAATCTGCCCTCCCTGGGGGGAGCGTCGGCTTTGGCCCAGGAATTCATGGCTTCTATGGAAGCCATGGGCCTGACCCAATTAATTCAGGGCCCGACTCATGAGGGGGGAAACACTCTTGACCTAGTTTTTGTCTCTGAGCAGTGGCGTAGTGACAGAGGGCAGGCCACTGTTATGGCTTTGCCCGTTCCATGGTCTGATCACTATCTCCTATGGCTGGTCTTCCAACAGGCCACCCCCCACTGCTGGGATGAGGAGCTGCCTAGATGGTTCCGCCCCAGGAGCCTTATGGACCCGGAGCGGTTCTAGGCGGAACTGGGGTCTCTTCCCTCTTCCCTTGCCCACAGCTCTGTCGAGGATCTGGTGGCTGCTTGGCAACAGGCCACGTCGGATGTCCTCAACAGGGTTGTCCCCATGCGACCCCTCACACGTCGTGGATCCCGGATGGCTCCTTGGTACTCAGAGGAGCTCCGGGAGATGAAATGCTGTTGGAGGGGCTTAGAGAGCAGGTGGAGGTCTATCTGCTCCCAGGCCGATCGAGCCCAGCTAAAAGCCCATATTAGGACTTACCTGGTAGCTATGAGTGGCGAGCAGGTCTTATCTCTCCGCTCTCATAGCGTCCGCAGATAACCGCCCAGCCACCCTGTTTCGGGTTACCCGTTCTCTCCTTCGTTTAGGGGAGGGGGCGGATCCGTTGCGGGGAAGGGCTGAGGAGTTTGGTCAATATCTGTCGAATAAGATCACTCGAATTCGGGGTGGTTGTCCTCTGATTTGCAGTGGTCTGAGGAACGGGATACAGGCAGTCTGGCCAGTGTGATCTGGGATGAGTTCGATCCTGTTTCCGAGGATGAAGTGGACAGGATCATGTGGTGCCTGAGTTCCACCACATGTTTGTTGGACCCGTGGATGGCTTATGCTGCCAGGGAGGTCACCTGTGGTTGGCTCCGGGCAGTTGTCAATGCTTCATTAAGGGAGGGTGTTTTTCCTTCTGCCTTGAAGGAGGCGGTGGTGAGACCCCTCCTGAAGAAGCCTGCCCTGGATCCGACCGTGTTAGTTAACTTTTGTCCAGTCTCCAACCTTCGCTTTTTAGTGAAGGTTGTTGAGAGTGTGGTGGCTCGGCAGTTTCCACTTTTCCTGGATGAAGCAGACTACCTGGATCCGTATCAATCGGGCTTCTGACCTGGTTTCAGCACGGAGATGGCATTGGTCGCACTGATGGATGATCTCTGGAGGGCTCGGGACAGGGGTTTTTCCTCTGTCTTGGTCCTATTAGACCTCTCAGCGGCTTTTGATACCATCGACCATGGTATCCTTCTGCGATGCCTCGGGGGTTGGGTATGGGGGCACTGTACTTCAGTGGTTCACCTCCTACCTCTCGGGGCAGTCGCAGTCGGTATTGGCTGGGGGACAGAGGTCGTCCTCGAGGGTGCTCTCTTGTGGGGTCCCTCAGAGGTCGGTTCTCTCCCCCCTGCTATTTAACATCTATATGAAGCTGCTGGGTGAAATCATCCGTGGTTTCGGGGTGAGTTTCCATCAGTACGCAGATGACACCCAGCTGTACATCTCCACCCTGAACCAAATCGGTGATGCCCTCTCCCTGATGACCCAGTGTTTGGATGCGGTGCAGATCTGGATGAACGAAAACATGCTCAAAAAAAACATGTCTCAACCCAGCCAAGACTGAGTGGCTGTGCATACCGCCTCGCCCAGTCAGGAATGTCCATCTTTGGCCATAGGGGGAGTGGTGTTACCCCCTGTGGATAGGGCGTGGAATCTGGGGGTCCTCCTGGACGTATGGCTCCGGTTGGAGGAGCAGGTGGGGGCCGTTGCCAGGGGGGCCTTTGCCCAGCTCTGCCTAGTTCGCCAACTACACCCTTTCCTGGACCGGGACGCCCTGCGCATGGTTACTCACGCCCTTGTTACCTCCAGACTCGACTACTGCAATGCTCTCTATTTAGGACTGCCCTTGAATACCATCCAGAGATTGCAGCTGGTGCAGAATGCGGTGGCGCGGGTGGTGATGGGAGTTTCCTGATTCTCCCATGTTACCCCCTCCTCGCTGCCTGCATTGGTTGCGGTTGCACTCGGGTGAGATTCAAGGTTTTAGTTTTAACATACAAAGTCCTACATGACATGGGTCCTCAATATTTAAGGGAGCAACTCCTGCCGACATCGAATACTAACCGCCCTGTGCAAGCACGTAGGCAAGGACTCCTTGGGGTCTCGTCAGCCGGCCAATGCCAGCTGGCGGTCCACCGATGACGAGCCTATTCTATCGCAGCCCCTGACCTCTAGAACCAACTTCCCTTGGAGCTCTGCCTGGCCCCTGACCTCTGCACCTTCCCTCATGATTTGAAGACCTGGTTGTTCGACCAATCCGGGTTGTGACCCTCTTGGGTGGGGTGGTTTTATTCTTTGTATTTTGTATTTGTATTCTCTTGGGGCTTGTTAGTTTAATTTTTTCTTAACTATTTATTGTTGTTGCTTTGTCTTTCAAATACAGATGGACTGCTTACTCTTGTCCTGATGGGTTTGTTCTCCTATGTTGTACCTTGCATTTGTGAAGTGGCTGTTTTGTTTCTCCAATGTACAGATAGGTATATGTATCACTGTATTGTACTGCATATATCACATTGCTGAGTTTGTGTCTGTGTGTTTTATCCTTGAGGTAGACAAGCTTCTGCCTTAGGGTGTTTTGGGGTTTAAAGTGTACATTTATTTATTTATTTATTTATTTATTATTTATTTATTTATTATGAGATTTATATGCCGCCCTATCTCCCTGAGGACTCAGGGCAGCTTACAATACTAAAAACCACAAAATACAAATATTAAAAGATGAATTAAACCCAAAAATCTCATAAATCAATGAAGTTTAAAATTTAACAAATTTAAAAACCACTAAAAAGACCCCCCTCCCCATCAGTCCAGGTAGGCTAGTTGGAACAGCCATGTCAAGCCCAGTGTTGGGATTCAAATTTTTTTACTACCAGTTCTGTGGGTGTGGCTTTGTGGGCGTGGCAGGGGAAGGATACTGTAAAATCTCAAGTCAGAGATGGTATTTGCCGGTTCTGTGGACTACTCAAAATTTCTGCTACCGGTTCTCCAGAACTGGTCAGAACCTGCTGAATAACACCACTGGTCAAGCCTGAAATTGACATAAGTGTAGCCATTTTAGTTTGTCTTAGTATAGGGCCTTGGTGGTGCAGGCTGTTAATAGCCTAGCACTTAGTTCCAGCTGCCTGTAATTATTGCAGGCTCGAATCTCACCAGGCTCAAGGTTGACTCAGCCTTCCATCCTCTCAGGGTAGGTAAATTGAGGACCCAAGATTGTTGGGGGCAATAAGCTGACTTTGTAAAAATGCCGCTTAGTAATAAGCAGGCATATACAATGGAATGAAGGCTATTGCTGAGCATTGGGTTGTGCTCAAAAAAAATTGTAAGCCGCCCTGAGTCTCCAGAGAAGGCATATAATATGAATATATATATATATATATATATATATATATATATATATATATATATATATTACGTATTTTCACGGGTAAAGGTATGTAGGTCTTGGTGTATTGGTCTTGTCCGTGTAGAGAGAATACCTTGGCAGCGTTTGACGAAATCTCATCCGTCATCTTCAGGCTGGTGTCTTCAGCTTGAAGACAGGAGAAACGAAGCTGAAGACACCAGCCTGAAGATGACGGGATGAGATTTATGGCTTGCCAATCTCAATCTTACAAAAATACCCTACAAAGACTCTTTACCCATAAAATATATAATAATAATATATATATATATGTGTGTATTGTCTTGTCTTTCCCATGTAAGATTGAGAATACCTTGGCGTTTCAACGAGATCCTACTCACCATCTTCAGCTGGTGTCTTCGGCTTTGTGCTTGTGCCAGCAAAGCGTGATCTGAGCTGCCTTCTCTCTACAAATACTGGAGGGGAGGTGTGGTGTGCTGGCTCTGCTGTGCGGGTTGGTTGGCTGTGTTTTGGCTGTGTTGTCACTTCAAAGTTTCAAGAAGCAACAACACATCCAAAAACACAGCCAATCAACCTGCTTACAGCAGAGCCAGCACACCACACCTCCTCCAGTATTTATAGAGAAGGCAGCTCAGATCACGCTTTGCTGGCACCACAACCAGCACAGCCTGGAAAGCCTATTCAACTGAAGATGGGGATGAGACCAAACGTTGCCAAGGTATTCTCAATCATACGGACAAGACCTATCCTAAGAACTATATATATATATATATATATATATATATATATATATATATATTCATAGATTTTTTTCTTTTTCTTATTTTCTCTGTGGCAGTAATGGGGGGAAGGGTTTCGGGTTTGACACATTCCTAAGGAGGGGAGGAGGGGAGATAAAGAGAGTGTTATGACTAGGTGATCTTTCCTGTGGGAAATGAGCTGTTCATGCTTGTGCCCCTGGAGATGGAGATTTATGACATCAAGCAACGTTGAATTACTTCTATTGGAGAATGTGACTTTTGGGGGTTGTTTGTAACTTCTAATATTGTGGGGTAATTCCAGGTTGGGTCAGATCCGGAATTGCCATGGACTTTGCCAATTTGATGCTTTCCTAAATAAAAGAAATATTTTTGAAGATGGACTTCGTTATTTTCTTTTAAAATGGATTTCATCACTTGGAAACCTGACATTATTCTAGATAATCTATGTTGTGTTGGTCTAAAATCTCCTTAGTTTTTCAGATATGTATACAGAAGCTCTTTTCAGAGCCTTTCTGACTCCAATAAAACCTTTGGGATTGCCCTAAATTTGGTACTCACAGATGAGATATTAGTCTTCCCAGACTTCATGCATAAATTTCTCTTACCTATAGTTTTCTTTTAAAAAAAAAACCTACCATGACCTACAAACCAAAATGCCAAAGTAACTGGAATCTGTTGAACATGTCTGCACATCAATTCTGCATCACCAAGATCCAATTGTTCCTCGTGCTATTATTTTGTCATTCCAAATTTTCTTCGTACTCAGTTACAACATCAAAATCTTTTGCATGGTGTAATTATGTTCAATTTTCAATGTAAAAAGTTAAATTAGCTCTCAGGTTACATTTCAGAAAGCAATCCATTCTTAGAAGTTCCTCAACTGAATCGTAGGCAATTAAAATTTCTAAGAGAGACTCCAGATAATTTTCTTAAACAGGATGAAGTCTCAGAAGTAGCTAAAAGTAATTTCCTTTGTGGAGGGCCTGAGAATGCATATTATGTTGTATGAATAATGCATTGTTTGATTTAAACCACCTGAAAAACCAAAGCACAATGATATGGAATGGCTACACACAGCAAAGAGGTGCTTTACAAAAAACTGCACCTTGTTTTCACAGTTCTTATTTCATGGGATTGGCAAGGCGACTATGAAAAAGCTGAAATGGAACAGAGAGAACAATTTTTGGTTCTGTTTCTTGCAGTACAACTTCTAGCCTGCTCACTATTCTGTTAGTATCTGGCAAATTAATCTCACTTCATCTTTTGGAAGATGAAGCCATAGATGGATAGATGATAGAGTTCCTGTAGCTGCTGTTGTTTATTTCTTATCAAGATTCTTAAAGCAGCCTGCAAAAAACACTAAGTACAGTATAATCCAACCAAAGCATTTTGAAAGCCATCTATTTCAGTGGGCAAATACAGAACATAAAATGTGTAATCTTATTGAAGTTAGTGACACTTGAGAATTAGGAATTTTGGTGGATCACACTTCTTTGCTTTGAACTCTTATCACTAAAAGACTTACAAAATTAATAACAATATTAATGTATAAAAGCATCTAAAATACTTTTAAAATGGAATGAAAGCTAATTGCAAGCATTTAAAAGTGGGTTTTAGTAGGAAGAATATATTAAAACTGTACTATTTTCTGAAAGCCAATTTAGAAAAAGGAAGTTTTATAGAATTCATTAGTCACAGTTTTATTTATCGACTATTTTCTAGGTCTTCTGAAGGTTTACAATCCCATGGCAATATTACATAGAATTTAGGGAGAGGAAACATAAGCAATACACAAAAAAAGCCCCAGCCAATTAAGTAAAGTCAGTTTGTTATCTTTAATATCCAAATGTTTTACTGAATAACCAGATCTTCAGAACTTCAAGAACAAAAAGTAGAATGTAAAGAAAATCCATTCCTTGGGAGGCAAGTTGTTGCTTTCTATGCAATTGAAGTAACATGTGATTCATGAAAGTTTATGTCTTAATAAAATTTATTAGTCAGAAAAAATGTTGCAAAACTCCTGCTGTGAAAATGAGGAAAGTCTTCCAAAAGATTTATGAATTCAGAAAAAAGTTCCAACTTAAAGACGTATTCTAAAGGCCACCAAATACAGTAATTGATTCAAAGAAGAACATACCAGGAGGGAAGACACACACTGAAATGCTGTTTAGTAGAGGGATCAACATCCAAGATTTTTCAGAAGATTTTTCACATGCTACCAAAATAATGGTTAGAATTATCTAACACTAATTAGAGCCATATCTGGAAAGGGAGCTATTAGATATTCAAACTGGTCTTAGAAGAGAAAAACATTTTTGCTGATGCATGTTGGATTATTGAGAAAATCAAAGAGTACCAAAAGGAAACATCAATAACACTTCACTGATTATTGAAAGGTCTTCATTGTGTTGATCATGTCAAGCTGAAAAATGTCCTTAGAAAAATGTGAACCTCAGAATATCCTTGTGAGAAACCTATTCTCAGTACATGGAGCTACAGCCTGGATGGAACATGACTAAATACACTAAAGAGTGTTGATGTTTTTGAACTTCGTTGAAGAAGACTTGAGAATACTATGGATAGTCAAGAAAACAAACATGTGATTTATAAAAGAAATCACTTAACATCTCTCACACAAAGCACAAATAACTAGGCTTGTATTACCATTGTTTGGACACATTATGTGATGACCCAGCCCTCTTGAGACATCCATAATACTGGGATATATGCAAAGAAAGAGAAGAGGATGACCAGCAGCAATGTGGATAGATTGGATGACAGTAGTAATAGGTGTATCATCTGCTGAAGGGTCAGACTGGGGACAAATCATCTTAGAGAAAGTTTAACTATGTGATCAGTAAGAGTTGACACTGACTTGTTGGCATATATTCAATCAGGTAGAACCATGCCAACTTGAGTACATGATTAATCAATGCAACACAGTACTGATGTTACAAGTTTATTTGTGCTCTAAAATTTTTAGCAACCCCTCTGATGACTTCAGTGAAAAGCCTTTATAACATCACAAAATTCTTGAAGATCTGCTAAAATGGATGATAAAATTGTCACTGGCCATATATTAACAGGTGCCATAAAAGAACTCCACGATCAATCAAAGTTCCCTCTAGGAATGACTGCTTATATTGTTCAGACCTGCTGCATAGCAACTGTACATAATGGGAGTAAAAAAGTAGATGAAGTGGAGTGTGGTAGGATGAAGAAAAGTAGCAGTAAAGTTCTGTTGCTCCTAATAATGGGAAACAGCAATCTTGATTGCTGAGCAGGAAATTTACAGTAATTTTTGATCATATGAGTGATTTCAGATACAACAATGGTTTATACTAAGAATTGGTTGAAAGTACATTCTGTTGAATTCTGTGAAGTATGCATGTAGTTAATTTATGGTGTGTGACTCATCCACTTTGCATACCTTCTGAAAAATGCATGTAAAAATAAAGGTGGTACAAAGTGTTCTGAAAATATTGAGGAAACAAAATAAACAAATCATATTTTTGTTAAAGACCAGAGAAAGGAAGATCCTGTCTTGGAAAACCCACGATTCAAATATAACCCCTTTTTGTCTTTTTTGAATATAGTACATTGTTTATTTATAAGGCTGATGTGCTACCAAATAACCTTCTATTGTTCTGTCCTCAAAACAACCTGAAAGGAAATGTCCCATAGAAAGTGTGCCAAAAGCCACACAATAAAACTTCACATCTCCTCATCAAAACTCCTCTGCTTTTGACCTATTGCCTTCTTCCTTTCACAGTTGTCAGCTGTCCTGATAGCTGCAATGTTGAATCATAGTTATTTCCTTTCTAAACAAAATTTGCCCAGTAACTAAGGCTATTTACCTAGTTTAATTTACCTAGTCAGAAAAATAAAGAATTCAATTATCAGTTGTAAAAAGAAATACATTTCATCAACCTGCACCTTTCCAACATCACCATGAGTGGTTCTTCCTCCTTCTCCTCCTACTCCAGCATGGAAAAAACATTAATATGTGAGAAAATTACTGGTCTGAAAATTACAATCCCTTTGGACAATAGTTCCATTTATTTTGTTACATAAGTGGTAAGTGAAAGTGTGTTTAGCACGGAAGATTAGTTTAGGGATCTCAAATGGTGCCACTCTCAGATTGGCATGTTAGTTAATTTCTATACTTTCCATGAGTCATTATGCTACATTGTTGTCCAAACATGGGTAAGAGCTGCTATTATGGCCTACCTTGTGGTGAGTCATGTGGTGAAGTGTAAATACTTCTCTGCACTAATTGCGTCTGCAGATAATTGCCCAGTGACCCTCTTTAAGGTGAGCCACCTCCTCCTGGAGAAGGAGGAGTTTGAGGTCCACCTGAAGGGTCACACTGAGGAATTTGCAGATTTTGTGGAAGACCAAATCACTCAACTTCGTTCCCAGTTAGATGCCAACATGGTTGCTGGTCTGGTGGAAGCTCCTGAGGCAGGTTCTTGCCCTGTTATCTGGGAACAGTTTGACTGGGATCCTAAGGAGAATGTGTGCAAACACCTGTGCTTTAGATCCATGTCCCTCCTGGCTTGTGAAAGCTTCCTGGGAAGTGACAGGCTGGTGGACTCTGGTGGTGATTAATGCTCTCCTACAGGAGAGGGTAGTGCCCAGCATTTTAATGGTGTGGTCCACCCTCTCCTTAAGAAGCCATTGCTGGATTCCACCCTGTTGGATAATTTCCAACCTGTCTCCAATCTTGAGGAAGGTTGTTGAGAAGGTGGTTGCACAGCAGCTCCAGAAGTTTCAGGATGAAATGGATTATCTAGACCCCTATCAGTCAGGATTCAGGCTTGGATATGGGACAGAAATAACATTGATCACATTTTTGGATGATCTCTGGCAGGAGCAGGATAAGAGTAGTGCATCCATCCTTGCTGTACTTGACTCCTCAGCAGCTTTTGATACTATCAACCATGATATTCTTCTGGAGCAGCTTTGGGGGATGAAGTGGGAGGCCCTGTGCCATCCTGGTTCACTTCCTTCCTCTGTGGCCACTCTCAGTCAGTTTTGACAGGAGGGAAGAGATCCAGCTCTCACCCGCTGCTTTGAGGGGTCCCACAGGGCTCTGTACTCTCTCTGCTCCTGTTCAACATTTATATGAAGCCATTAGGTGAGATCATCTGTCACCATGGACTGAGATATCATCAATATGCTAATGATGCTCAGCCATATGTCTCAGCCTGTGGTGAGTTAAGCGATGCTGTGTCCTCCCTCTCACAGTGCCTGGAGGCTGTTAGGGCTGGATGGGGAGCAATGGATTGAAACTGAATCCTGACAAGACTGAATGGCTCTGGGTTTGGGGTTTTTTGGCTCAGGGAGAATTGCCACCTTTGGTCTTGGATGGGGTGGCACTACCCTAAACAGATGCTGTGTATAATCTGGAGGTTCTCCTGGGATTGCAACTCCTGCTCGAAGAGCAGGTGGTGGTCATGACCAGGAGGGCCTTTGTACAACTGTGGATTTTGTGCCAGTTACACCATTTCCTTGATCAACAATCCTTACTCATGGTCACTTGTGTCCTAGTCACTTCCCTTCTTGACTATTGCAATGCACTCTACATGCCCCTTCTGCTCCAGAAGCTCCAGTTGGTGCAAAATGCAGTGGCACACATAGTTTTATGCAGACCTTGGTGTACACATGTATCACCTCTCCTGCAGGAGCAGCATTGGTTGCTGATTTGCTTTCAGGTGCAATTCAAAGTGCTGGTTGTCACCTTTAAAGCCCTTCATGGCTCAGGACCAGATAATCTGAGGGAACTATCTCTTTCCAGTCACATCAACCTGACCTACCAGAGCAGGGAGACAGAGCAGGGAATTTGCAGGTCCATCCCTGCGAGTGATACACCTGGTTGGACGCAGAAGAAGGGCCTTCTCTGTGGTGGCTCCCTCTCTCTGGAACATCATCCCCCCAGAGATTAAAATGGCCCCCACTCTAATACACTTCCAGGAAGAACTGAAGACCTGGTTCTGCCAGCGGGCCTGGGGAACCCAGAGCAGGATGGAGCCCATTAAATGGCTCCTGTGATGTTTTATTGCCAGGGTGGGGGGTAGGAGATTATATTATTTTATTAATTTACCATATCCTTTTATTAGTTTTATTTTATATATATATATATATATGAGGTTTTTATATTCCTGTAAATTGCCTTGAATCGGCATGTGTGAATAGGTGACAATATAAATATCCTAAAATAAATAAATTATAAAACAACTTTGTATTTATCTAGGAAGAGATGAAATATTTTATTTTTTCCATTTAACAATGTATACATTCAAACTCATAGCATTCTGTTTTAGTCAATGTTTATTATTATTATTATTATTTTATTAGACTTGTATGCCGCCCTTCTCCCTAAGGACTCAGGGCAGCAAACATATAAAAAGAGGAAAATTACAATAAAACAATATTAAACAAAACAAGTCTAAAATTGCTAAAAACATTAAAAACAATTAAAATTACAATAAAAACAATACAATTAAAACAACCCACCCCGGGTCAATCCAGGCCGCCCTGCTGAAACAACCAAGTCTTCAGGTCTCGACGAAAGGAGCGGAGATCAGGGGCCAAACGAAGATCCGCATGGAGCTGATTCCATAGGGCGGGCGCCCCCACAGAAAAGGCCCTAGCCCTGGAAACCGCCAGCCGACAATGGTACTCCCAGGTGGCCCCTCTTGTGGGAGGGCATGGGGCGATCAGAATGTGATGCTGGCAGGAGGCGTTCCCGCAAGTACCCTGGACCCAAGCCATTTAGGGCTTTATAAGTTGTTACTAACACCTTGAAGGAGACCCGGAAGGCAACCGGCAACCAATGCAAGTCGCACAGGAGGGGTGTAACATGGGAGTATCGGGATACCCCATCACTGCCCGTGACCACATTCTGCACCAGCTGCAACCTCCGAGTAATCCGCAAGGGTAGCCCCATGTAGAAAGCATTGCAGTAGTCGATTCTGGAAGTGACGAGTGCATGAGTGACCGTTCGAAGGGCATCTCAGTTCAGATAGGGGCAAAGCTGGCGAACCAGCCGAACCTGGGCAAAAGCCCCCCTGGCCACAGCCCCCACTTGCTCCTCCAGATTGAGCTGCACATCCAGGAGGACACCCAGATTCCTCGCCCTATCCACGGGGGGGTAACACCTCCCCCCCCATGACCAAAGATGGCACTTCCACTGAACACCGAGATGCCGGTAAGAATAGCCACTCGGTCTTGTTTATGATATACATGTATTATAAATTTGATCGTATGCATGTTCATCCATCAATCCCAGTTTTTAAAAAGAGCTATTTTCATATTTTCTATTAGCTTATGTGTTCAAGAATCAACATTGACTTATGGGTCAAGTGGTTTTCTTTCAGGTGATCAATACATCACAGTTCACATTTGCAGTTGTTGATACAGAGCCTATTGAACAGAGTGAGAAAAATGTAATATGGATAAAAAAAATTAGGGGTGAATTAAAATACATTGTATGTGACAAAAAGGACCTTCCTTCAGTTTATACTTTCTGTTTAGAATGTTGAAATTGGTGGATGGTCAACCAAACAAATAATTTTTAAAAATAGAAGTGCTTAATAGTTCTAACAGAAGTGTTTTCATTGTCTTAGTAAAGTTTAAATATCTGAATGATAGCCAACAATGATATCAGAAGAGAGTCAAACTGAACTTTAATTATTCTTAAAACATTAAAGTAACAATAGAATGACATAGCTGCAGAGCAGAATTAAATCACAAGCTATCAGAGTCCAGAACTGTTGCTTTTAGTTGAAAATTCTTATAAGTATATAAAAAAAGGAAGTGCATTTAATTTTGAGGACAATTCACTTTCAGGATGAGGCATTTGAAATTTTGGGAACATGCCATGGACACTGATCAGAATGTCTTCCATGGCAGGTATGACTGATCACAATCACCAAAAGACAATGTGATTTTCTGCCACCATCTTGAGCCTCCCACAGCACTTCCTTCCAGTTTATCTTTTTTTAAAAGGCAGCCATCTACCATTTTTATTGTTTAAGAATGCCTTGGGTGATTGATGGAAATAATGATTAGCATTGACTGGATGTTGGTTGGAGCTAAGTCAATTTGCACGTATCTGCTTCAATATATTTTTAATCACTAAAAAATCATTTTGTAACTTTGTCCCCATTTACTCATAAGAGCTTTTAAATATAATTAGGTTGGCAGCATCTGGGAAATCCTTGGAGAAGGATTTTTGGTCAACTGATTCAACCGATACTTATTAATGGATCACAAGTATCTGTCTTCCAATTTATGAATTAGTCACAGCACTAATAATTAAAGTTCTAGAATGGAAAAATAATCTTTTTAAAATGTTTTTCCAAAATGTAGTGACGTATGAACTTATTAAGTGATGCTAAACCTACTTGGTGTTCATTGCCTCCTAACAGTTCATTGCCCCTAACTACCTCAATTCAAACTACAACTGGCCTTAAATGCAAGCTAATCAATGCAAGAAGCCTTGTGAATAAAATACCTGAATTTCTCCTCTTACTAATTACGGCTAAATTTGACATCATATTTGTCTGTGAAACATGGCTCAACGCATCTCTCCCTGACTCCATTACCTCAGTAACAGACTATCATATTTACTGATCAGATCATGAAATCCATAGAGGAGATGGTGTTGCTATCTTCTATAAAAAAGTCCTTACATCTAAAAAACATCAAAGTTACCCAGGAGCTTGTTCTTCCTGAGACCATCATCTGTGAACTGTCCTTAAATATCACATTTCGATTCTTACTATGTTACAGAGCCCCTGATTATGACATCGAACATGTAAACAAGCTAAATTCACTACTAACATGGGCAACATCCTGCCCACATGCTTTTATCTTTCTTGGTGACTTCAATCTACCTCATATTAACTGGACCCTAAACGAATGTAAAACTGAACCCATACATGCAACCTTCTACAATGCTGTAACAAATCTGGGACTGGAACAAATAGTAATCAACAATACTAGACTTAACAACTCCCTCAATCTCATCTACTGCAATAGTTTGAATTCAATTTATGGAATACAAATTAAAGAACCCTTTTCCAACAGTGACCACAACATGATTGACTTTTGTCTCAACATACATCCACACAAAAATCATCACGACGACATAATTCCCAATTATAACTTCAAAAAAGGCAACTATGATCTTATAGACAACGATCTCTCATCCCTTGATTGGCAATTTCTATCCACTGGATACAATACTGTTGAAGACCATTGCAACATATTTTTACTTGAAGTCAAAAGAGTCATCAAACTATATGTACCAATAACAATTCCCAAAACCAGAAAAAACAGATTACCCATAACAATAAGGAAGCTTCAATCCAAAAAGAGATCACTTTGGCGGAAAAACAAATCTGGTCACGTTGCCAACTTCAAAAGCCAATACAAAAATTTATGCCACCAGATAAAGACTGAATACACCAATTATCACATTAAACAAGAGGAAAACCTTCTACACACCTACTCCCCCTGTGCTTTCTACAATTTTGTAAACAACAAACTAAAAGACTCAAGGTCCATCCTACCCGTGAAAGGACCTAATGGTAAAGACTGCAATGATGACACCATTAAAGCCAACCTCTTTAACACATTCTTTGGCTCAGTATTTGTAAACAGCAATGGACCATGCCCAGTATTTCCTAGTTGAACCACAGACAACTACAATGGTCTAATACATATCGATTTACCAGAAGACAATGTTGAAAAAGCACTACACAGTCTAAAAACATCTCTATCTATTGGACCGGATGGAATATGTGCCTACTTCTTTAAAAAGCTATCTACTGCCATAGCCGAACCTCTAAGCATAATCTTTGAAAAATCTTTCAGGACCAGTTCCTTGCCAAACCTATGGTCACAAGCCACGGTCATCCCCATCTTCATAAAGGGAGACCCCAGCCTAGTTGAAAATTACAGACTAATCTCTTTATGCTGCGTCACCTGAAAAGTCATGGAATCAATTATTAACCAATCCATTATCCTCCACTTACAGACAAACAACCTGCTCTCTAATAAACAATTTGGTTTCAGAAAAAAACTATCCTGCAATCTGCAACTCTTACACTGCAAAAACATATGGACTACACAACTTGATCAGGGCAAAGCAATAGACGCAATCTACATAGACTTCTGTAAAGCCTTTGATTCAGTGGTACATAGCAAAAAACGCATTAAAAGTTGTTAGCCTAATCCTACGTAGCTTTTTCTCTGGTAATATCACACTACTAACTAGAACATTCAAAACATTTGCTTGACCAATACTTGAATACAGCTCATCAGTCTGGAACCCACATTACATATCTGATATTAACACAGTTGAGAAAGTCCAGAAATATTTCACAAGAAGAGTTCTACACTCCTCTACTCATTGCATAATACCTTATGCTACCAGACCTGAAACTCTAGACCTAGAAAACCTAGAACTACACCACCTTCGGTCCAATCTAAGTATAGTATATAAAATCATACATTGCAATGTCCTTCCGGTCAATGAATACTTCAGCTTCAACCATAACAATACAAGAGCACACAATAGATACAAACTCAAGGTTAACTGCACCAAACTTGATTGTAGGAAATACGACTTCAGCAACAGAGTGGTCAATGTCTGGAATACTCTACCTGACTCTGTGGTTTCTTCCTCAAACCCCAAAAACTTTAACCTTAGACTGTCTACTATTGACCTCACCCCTTTCCTAAGGGGTCTGTAGAGGGCGTGCATAAGCGCACCAACGTGCCTACCATCCCTGTCCTATTGTTTCTTTTTATTTTTCTTATATGTATCCATTTTATGTATTCATAACTATGTTTATACTTATACCTGTTATCTTGTAAGCAATTGACAAATCAAAGAAAGAAAGAAAGAAAGAAAGAAAGAAAGAGAGAGAGAGAAAGAAAGAAAGAAAGAAAGAAAGAAAGAAAGAAAGAAAGAAAGAAAGAAAGAAAGAAAGAAAGAAAGAAAGAAAGTTTGGTAACACATCTTGGAAAACATACTGAACAATTCTTAGAATTAAACCTGAAGTGGCATTTGCTCTTGAGTTTTCTGAATTGGCATCATAACTGTTTGTTTCTGCCATAATTAGACTGTGCTTTTCTAGCTTATATGTGTGTAAAAATAAATGGGTTTTCAGATTTTGACTTGTTTCCTTTGTGGGTTTGTTTCTGATTTCATGTTGCAGCTGAAAATCACCCAAACATTTTAAGAGGCAATGGCTGTAGTAGTGATAGTCACAGAAACTACTTCTAGCTTGCTAGAGCAGGAATTGTTCCTACTTTAAGGCTTTCTATCAAGTCCAGAGCAAAGAGAGAAGTGAAGAGGATATAATCACAGCTCCATGTCCTGCTTAACAGGCTCCTAAAAAGATTAGGAGGGATCATAGAGAGCTATACAAATTCCACAGCTCACTGGGCTAACATTCAAAAGAGTAGAGAGGTATTCCTCGTGTCTTGGGAAATTGCTTATCTGTCTGCATCATAAGCACTGCTACTGTAGATAATGCAAGATAATTACCAGCTCTCTTCCTATCTGCTGAAGATTTTTTTTTCTTTTGTAGACCACAACCCTTCTGTCAGATGAATGAAACAATGTTCAAAAATAATAAATCTTCATGGTTTTGAAACATGACTACAGCAATTTAATTATGAATAGTAATTAATTGAACATTTTTTTAAAAATAGCTTTTTCTCCCAAAGCCTAAAGACTGAAAAGGAATAATCCTAATCAAGTGAACTGGTAGAAATGTTATAGTTACCTTGTCTCTATATACACTTATAAAGAGATGCTAAAAGTGAATGTAACAAGAAAGGACTTCATACTGCCATGCTGAGTTGGGTATTAATTTTATTATTTGGCATGTTTTTATGAGCTACACTGGAAGTTCTGCTGAAATATGCAAATAATTAAAGTTTTTCTAGTTCAGCACTTTCCAGCAGTAAGCAGCCAGCTAACAATGATTAGCAGCCTGAAATGAATCAAGATTTGGGACCCCAAGCCATGCTTTGGGTGGAACAGAATGTCAAGCAAGAAGATTGGACCACGGAACAAGTTGAAGGTCATGAACAAAGAAAAACACTGGATTGGAACATACCAGAGGTCAGAAAGAGTTCATTGCTCAAACAAGGTTTAGATAGAAGAGGAAGCTCCTGAAACATCTTCCAGTTCAAACTGCAAGGCTATTTTTACCCATAAGACTATGCATGCAATGTGGTCGGGTACATTATTTCTGAATCGGTGTTTCTTAATCTTGGCAACTTTAAACTGAAATGGTTAGCTGGTGAATTCTGAGAGTTGAAGTCCAGATAGCTTAAAAATTGCTGAAGTCGAGAAATATCATTCTGGATTATCATTGTGTTGTTCTTCACTGTTGCTGTTCCTCTGTTGCTGGTAAATAATAGCAGATGTAATGCACACATGGAAGTCTTTGGACACATTCTAGGCATGGTGCTTATTATTAATCTCTATGGAAATCTCAATCTCTTTAAACAAACCTCCTTGCATTGCAAAACACTGATATTTTAACTTGCACAGAATGATTGTGTTTGTAATTAGAGAAAATTCCAAAGTCATGAATTGTGGCAAAAGTGGACTTCCACAAACTTCCCTGAAAACCCGTTTTTTCAGTTACTTCAGGGTCTAAATAGCTATACACATTTCTTGCCTCCATTACCACCAAATTGAATGTACTCATGTATCGATATCTGATGCAAATTTTAAAAATAATAAACAGGAGTAATGTACCTGCCCAGAGTGGAAAAACTTATGATATTTGCACCTATTCAGTGAACAATTTCTAGGTTCCTTCTTTATTGTTAAACTTGACTTGACCTGGATTCCTTTCGAATAAATGATTGCTCTCTTTTTAATGCTATTTAAATGCTGAATGAGCCATCATGAGCCATCTTAAAGTAGGATATTTTATCAACAAATGTATATCTCGTTTCCCTAAATTCCCTGCTCAATCCTTTTTTTTAAAAGTAAAATCAAGGAGAACACTTTCAGATACAAAAAAATGACCCCAGTACACATTTACCACAGCATAGAAGTGCTCGTTGGATCTTGGTCGTTCTTATTTATTTATACTCCATATTGTTATTCTTCAGATATTTATTTTTTTTAATTACATTTATATGCCGCCCTTCTCCGGAGACTCAGGGCGGCTTACAATTTTTGGGATACAACCCAGTGTGCTCAGCAATAGCACACTAGATATTCAAAAAGATGCTTCCAGAAGTATTCCTCAAAACATGTATTGTTTTATCAGCAGACTTATTTGTCTGCTTCCATTTTTCTTGACTCACAGGCTTAGATTTTTTAAAGTATTAATTTAATATTTTTATTTCTGCCCACTTGGAATTATCGATAAAGTTTATTAAATATAGAGATAAATAAATGCCTGATCTGGTTTACATCACTGATTCCATCTAAGCATAGTGTTTACAGTATTTGACAACAACAACTTTGAATGTTTTGTTCACATGCCATCTATCACTGTTGGGCTGCGGTATCTCCTGATCCATTCCAGATGGAGATGCTGCTGAAACTCCATGCAGATCTTGCACATATGCAGAGTAAAAGGATGGAAACGTGAGAAAGCCCTGCTATGTTACAAAATACATTCCCAGATATAATGAATTATGTGTCACATGCAACCTACAGATCTGCTGCTTCAAAGCATGAACATGGCCAAGTTAATCATTAATCACATTTATAACAAAACATGTGTAACCAATAGAAACAAAGATGTGACTGTGGATGCTCAAATACCAGAATGAATTTTAAAACATATGCAAAACTTTCTAGAGCAATTCTCCACTGCTATCTTTAGTGAATGATATTGCCACATGATCCTGCAATCCTGTAATTACTTACCTAGAAGAGAGTCCTACTGAACTAAATATATTTCTCAGGCATTTTTGTTCATTGGTTGTTTTTTTATTCAGTCCTGATTGGATATTGTTTCTCAGGCAGTGAATCACCTTGTCTTTGTACTGTGGTGTGTGTGTATGCATTTGTCTGCATGTGTGTGAGATAAAAAGATTGTCAACTCTATCTCTGTTTATTATGCCGGTATAAAAGATAAAGTAACAAATGAGAGGTTTTTCTTCTGCACTGTATCCAGTCTCTTAGAAATGTCCCAGATTACCATTTAAACTGAACTGCAAAAGTGTCCCATTTATATAAAATGAATGGGGGGTTCTGATCATGAAAAACTATTAATTTTTTAAAAAATCTGTTTTAGCAGCATCACTCCAGGGCAGTTTGCAACCTATTATAATCACAGTAGAGCATTTCTTAAAATTAAAGTTTGTGTGTGTTTGTGTGTATGTGTGCGTGTGTACTGTTTCCCCCTGAAAATAAGACCCTGGCTTATTTTTTTTTGCCACCAAAAAAGGCACCAGGACTTATTTTCGGGGGATGTCATCCACTGACTCACCTCACTTGTGCACATCACCCCTGGCCTCCTTTTCACTGTCAGAGCCTTCAAGAACTTCTGTGGCTGGCAAGGCTTTCCTGAAGGCCTTGCCAGACTTGCCGGCTGCAGAAGAAATGGGCTGCAAGGCAGGTGTCAGGGTGTGCAAGGCCTGGCTGCAACTTCCAAAGGTAGTAGTAGTACAAAGTAGTAAGGCAGCTCCACCACCCCCATCCCCACCTTAGCTTAATTTTTACCCATGCACCCTGGAGCGGTGGGGTCTTAATTAGGGCTTATTTTGGGAATAGGGCTTATATTCGGCACACATGTAAAAATCAAGCTTGGACTTACTTTCAGGGTAGGTCATATTTTTCAGGAAAATGTGTGTGTGTGTGTGTATGTGTAACAATTTTATATAAAAGTTAGATTCATTTAAAGACCTCATGTGCAGGATGAAATTTTTGAAACATTAATATATTCACAAAGCCTATGAAACTAAAAACTTCTTTGCCTGACATTGGAAAGATACTAACATAGATACCAGGCAAGTCTCCCAAAGAAGGCCTTCTAGATCCAGATGAGATTACTAAGAAGATATTTATTGCAGAACAGGGTGGGAAAGCTTTCAGAATTGCATTCACTTTACTATATACTTCTATATGGATACTTCTATATGGACAATAATATATGGAAGAGCCATCCCTTTAAATACCATGATCTTAAACCACTAGAAATCTTAGGTTTTTTTCAATGACAAAAAGATCAAACTGGGAAAATCATGTATATTGACTTGTTATGAAACTGAAGTTTTTAGTTCATCTTCAAGTTCATGTATAATGAAGTAGAAAATCTAGAGGAGAAGTTAAGGACATGGATTGCTGATCTGAGGCTACAGCTAATATATCAATATTTTTCTGAAGTTATTTTGATATCTGCATTTTCTTTCTCAAAAAAGTGTTTGATTTGCAGAATCAGTGAACATGCAGACAACTCTTCACCACACCTCCTGAAGTTCTGGCTTTAGCACTTGTGCCCATTACAGATTTCATTCATTTGCATATTAATTGAAGAGAACACATTAATGAAATATAAACGCCAGGATAATGCTAAAGGTAGGGACATCCAGTGCTCATTGAAAACAAGCTTCCACTAGTTTCCTGGAAGAGGCTTTTAATTTTTACTTCCAAAATTAAGCATATGTTTTCCACTAAAATATAGTATTGAAATAGTTTCTTCTATGAATGGATGTGAATGTGCTTACATAAGCATTATATTTGAGGGCAAAGTCAAGAGGCTTTTCTGGGCAAAATGTCCATCATCTTCATCCAACTCTTACCTAGCAGGGAGGAGGGAAATTTTCACAGGGATAATAGCACCTTCGAAGATGGGGTTTATCCCACATTATAATATGGGTTAAAAGGGTTACAAATCACTTTCAGGATGTATTACTGATGGCTCACAGATGCTATTTAAAGAAAAACAATTCAGTAACCTATCCATATTTCATATCACATCTAGTTAGTCTTCTGTACTAAAAGGGTATGATGGGGGTGTTGTAAGCATGTGCATGTATGCATGCATATATACAGTACTGTAAAATGGTACTGGGTGTGTCACTATCCACAGAACAAAAATAATAATACTTAGACTTCAGTAACCAAGAGCCAATAACCCATGAAAAGGCTAATTAAGCAAGAGCAGAGGGGAGGAATTAATTAAAGCTCAATCAAGCCTTTTCTTTTCCCTTCAGTGGGATTAATCTTTAATGGTCATATGCTTCTCTCCTGCACTCCACTAGTTATATGAGCGTAGCCATCTATCAAAGGACAGTTTGACATTTTCTCATGGCCAAGGGATCCAATGTGTTATTTGTTACCAGCATGCCCCTGGATACATCAAGCCCAGCTCTTGGCTTTGAGGTAGGAGAGTTATTCTAAACCACTTACTCATTTGCTCATATGCTGAATTCATGCAGGGAGAGTCTTTTGGCACAATATTTTATTTCTGACGCATGCCTTTTTTTCATGCCCAATATTGAAAACAGAAGGTATACCATTCTAAAAAAGACCACTCCATTTTCCCTCTCCCCGAAAGCTAATACCAAACATAACAGTAGATGAACTTTTTCAAAAGGTTAAATTTGCTTTCATATAAAATATTTTTCTTGCAGGAAATAGAGGGAGAATGTTAAACTGAAAACTTAAAAGGAATTGTGCATCGGCTCCAAGGACTATAGTATTATTTAAAACAAAACAAAAGCAAAAGCTAATGGAAAGTTTAAAAAACAAAATAGACTTGGAACTTTATTAGAATAAACAGTCCAAGACAGAAGTTCTTACTTCTTTGTTAGTAATTCTAAAATGCAGTGCTATCTTTTCTATTTTAAATGGGATTTAAAAAGCTATTTATAAATTCTATTTATAAATTCTAAAAACATTTAAAAACAAAAAATGAATAAAGAGCAAAGATGGTAAAAATGGGAAAAATACACCTCTTGGTCAACTTTCATAATTATATCTGTACAATTCTGTACAGTAGTGTCCAGAAAAGTTTGGTTAATGGGGTTCAGCTGAATGTTTAAGTGAATTTTGAGATAATTTTATATGAATTTGAAAGTGAAATATGTTGTGTGCCTATTGTGTGATGACGCACGGTCATGGCATATTGTATGTCCTGACCAAGGATCATCAGTAAACTTTGGACATCAGGAATTTTTGTTCCTAAGGTGCACCTGGTGAGATCTGGGGTGGCAGGAGCAGGTTAAGGGAACCAAACCCCACAACTGCTCTGCCATTTTACCATCTATAGGCAAACTAGGGCATTGTCGTTGCATCTGTCCCTTTCAACTTTCCTCCATATCTCCCCATCTATCTCTGAGCTATATGGAATGAACTGACCTCAATGTGATCTGCACTTTGCTCCAGATTGTGTCTGTGCAGAGGCCAGGGAGTAGAGGAGGAGAAAGTGAGACTGGATGGGTATGGATGGTTGGTTGTCCACAGCTATATTTTAGCCTAGGTTGCCAGGGGTCTGAAGGCAGGAACAGGTCATCACTGTACAATTTAGAGCAAGAGTGACAGCAAGAATGGTTGGATATAATTTATGGCTTAAGAGAGAATGGCAGGAGTGGAAATCAAAAGAAGATAGGAAATTCCATCTAGCATAGGAAGATATACAGTATTAGCAAGTTAAATCTACTGATGGGAATGGTGGAGTCAGTGGCTAAGACCTGTCCTACTCTTCAGTTCTCAATATTCATCTCCAGGGCCAGCTCATTGGATTCATGACATCCTTGAGTTCCAGCTATTGTTATTGTTATGTATGTTACTGTTATGTATGCAGAGTTTGAATTGATTGGTTGTTCTTATAAAGTGTTTAAAAGCATTGGTTAAAAAGTGCGGGAAAACCCTGCACCCTGATTGGCTGCCAACCGAGGCAGCTGGCTATATATAGCTGCCTCGGCTAAGCCAAATCGGGTCCATTCTGAGCTGAAGTCGCTAATACACTTAAGAGCTGAAGCACTCCGCGTCTGCCTCTTCATGCAAACTTAACACTAGCGATGAGGGTGGGACTCCCCTGAAGAAGAAGGCAACGCGGAACAGAAGAAGAGCAAGATGGCTGCGCTGAACACCCCCCCAGCCCCATTTGATCTGACGGCAGAAGACTGGGAGTCGTATGCAGATTGTTTCCAAATGTATCTGGAGGGAAACAATCTTGCCGCCATTTCTGAGCAGCAGAAGAGGGCGGTTTTCCTTACGTACTGCGGTCCGGCAGTTTTCAAGATGGCAAAGGCACTCGCAGGAGCAGCAGACGTGAAGGTAATGGCTTGGCCTGATCTGGAAAGGCTGTTAAGAGACCATTACGCGCACGAGTTTTACCATTGTGATCAGGGGGAAAACGAAAGCATAAATGACTTCGTGGCAAGTTTAAGAGACATTGGGGGTGCATGCAAATTCAACAGTTTAGAGGAGGCCATGTGCGATCGTTTTGTTTTGAGCCTTAAAGACAAGGTGCTACAGAGCAAGTTGTTAATGAAACCTAAGATCACGCTGAAAGAAGCAATAGAAGAAGCCTCTTCAGCAGAAGCTACCAAGTCCTCAGCAGCAGCCATGAAGAAGATAAACAGGGCCACAAGCCATCCTGATGGGGAAAAGTCCACCACAAATCATTGTGAGGAACTAGATTCTGAGTCAGACTGCAGTGTGGTGGAGGAAGGAATTTACAGACTCAGAATGGAGCGGAAAAAGAAAGACCTGGGAAGAAAGAAGCAAGATTTTTACTGCAGAGGTTGTAGGGGAAGCCACCGCCACACTGAATGCAAGTTTCTAGACACCATTTGCCTCTGTTGTGAAAAAAGAGGACACCTAGCAAGAGTCTGCAAATCATCCAGAACTCCACCCAACAGAAGGAAGTTTGCTGCAAACAAAGACAAAGAATTCAAGCCAAACAACCTCAGTGAGAAAATGGGGCGCAGTACAGAAGCAAATGGGAAGAATGAAACTCATCAAACAGTAACTATTGGTCATTCTTCTCCTTTAAAAAGCAGAAAAGTGCATGTCAAAGTACTTATTGAAGGAAAGCCTTGCCAAATGGAAGTGGACTCAGGCTCATACCTATCTATGGTGTCATGGGACACTATTCAAAGACTGTTATCAAATATTCAGAAGACTCATTTCAAGAAGCAGGCATTGACTCTTAAAGACTACCAAGGGAACAAGATTCCAGTAGTTGGAACAAGAGAATTCAACGTGAAGTTCAAGGGCCACACCAAGCGTCTACCCCTGACCATCATAGACAAGGATTGCCCAAGTCTGCTGGGACATGAATGGTTCAAGCCACTAGACATCGAGGTGACTGGCATCAATCACGTGAGCAACACTGAGTGGGAAGAGGCCTTGAAGTCTGAATTTCCAGAGGTCTTCAGCGACGGATTAGGCAAGTACTTGGGGACCCCCCATCACCTTTAATCCCAAGGTACAACCAATCCGTTTAAAACCCAGAAGGCTTCCATTTGCCTTAAAGGAAAAAATCGATGCACAATTAGATAAACTAATAGCTCAAGGGGTTTTAGAGCCCACTGACCACTCCAGGTGGGAGACACCCAGTGTCACACCAGTCAAGGCTGATGGGTCTGTGAGAATCTGCAGAGACTACAAGGGGACATTGAACCATGTGCTACAACAGAGCGCATATCCAGTTCCAGTAGTGCCTCATTTATTACATTCTCTTGGAGGGGGCACAGTTTTCGCCAAATTGGACCTGGCTCAGGCATATCAACAGTTAACAGTTGATGATGCCACTGCAGAAGCCTGAACCATTGTAACCCATAGAGGTGCCTTCAAATGCAAAAGGTTGCAATTTGGAGTAAGCGTGGCACCAGGCATCTTCCAAATCCTTGTGGAAAGGATGCTACAAGGGTTGCCAGGGGTGGTGACGTTTTTAATTTTGATGACGTTTTAATTTCTGTTGAAAATGACACTCAGTTACACGAGAGACTCAGAGAAGTCCTAAGCAGATTCAAAAAAGTGGGGTTAAAAGTCAAAGAAGAAAAATGCACACTTAGAACAGATAAAGTGGAATTCTTGGGTTACATGATTGATAAACATGGCATCCACCCCACAGAGGCCAAAGTTCAGGCAATAAAAAAAGCCCCCAGGCCAAAATGCAAAACAGATTTGCAAGCATTCTTGGGACTCATTAACTTCTATCATATGTTTCTACCTCAGAAGGCAACCATTGCAGAACCCCTACATAGATTACTGGACAAAAAATCTGCATGGCTCTGGGGCAGAAAGGAACAAGCTGCATTTAACAATATTAAGAGACAAATCACATCTGATTCTGTACTAATACAGTTTTCTGAGAATTTGCCTGTTATACTGACTTGTGATGCATCCCCTTTTGGAGTGTGGGGGGGTGTTGAGCCACCTGCTTCCCAGTGGAAGGGAAGCACCTATTGCATTTTACTCTTGCACTTTGACTAAAGCAGAGAGAAACTACAGCCAACTGGACAAGGAAGCATTGGCAATTGTAGCAGCTGTCAAGAAATTCCATGAGTATCTATATGGGAGAACATTTACTGTTGTCACAGATCACAAACCTCTTTTAGGCATTGTGGCAGGGGACAAACAAATGCCCACGATCCTGTCACCAAGAATGCTGAGATGGACCGAGTTTCTTGCTGCTTATTCATACAAACTCATCCACAGGCCTGACAAAGACATTGCGCATGCAGATGCTTTGAGTTGCTGCCCACTTCCTTCTCACACTGAGGACTTTGTTCCTGAGACTTACACCTTTTTCCTAGAAACTGTTGCCAAGCTTCCAGTACACGCTGCTGAAATTGCCAGAGAGACTGCCAAAGACACTTTATTGGCTCCTGTTATAGGCTGGATTAAGAAAGGTTGGCCACTTCAAGATCTACCTCAACTTGCCCAACCTTTTAAATCCACGCAAACTGAATTATCTGTATTAAGAGGATGTATTTTGTGGGGTAACAGGGTGGTTATTCCTGCAAAACTACAGAAAGAGGTTTTGGAAATGTTACATGAGGGTCATCCGGGAATTGTCAGAATGAAGGGATTGGCCAGGAGTTATGTATGGTGGCCAGGTATTGACAAAATGGTTGAAAACTGGGTTGCATCCTGTCCCAACTGTCAGATAGTCAGGCCTGCCCCACCTCTCGCCCCCAGACAGGAATGGGAATGTCCTAGGGGCCCATGGTCCAGGATTCACATTGATTTTGCTGGTCCTACCAGAGGGCACACTTTCCTTATTATAGTAGATGTATATTCCAAATGGCTAGAGGTTATCCCAATGGCATCCACTACAGCTGAAGCTGTCATCAAACAGCTTAAAAAGCTTTTTGTAACTCATGGGTTACCTGATGTGCTTGTTTCTGACAATGGTCCTCAATTTACATCCAACCTTTTTGAATCATTTCTAGCACAGCAGGGTATCAGACATGCCCTGACAGCCCCTGGGCATCCTTCAGCTAACGGCCGGGCTGAACGCATGGTACGATTTACCAAGGAAAAACTTCAGCATTTGGGTCCAGGGGACATCACTGAGAAAGTTGAAAAACTACTCAGTGTCCAGCATATCACTCCCAACCCCTCAACTAACTTAACCCCAGCCGAGTTGTTGATGGGTAGGAAACTCAGGTCTCCCCTTGACCACCTTCATCCCACTTATGCACCCAATGCACCACTAGATTCCACTAGCAAAATTCGCACATTCACTGTGGGTGATTCTGTTTATGCTAAGAACCTTATGGGTGAACCATTATGGATTCCTGCTGAGATAACCCAAATCACAGGCCCCAGGTCTTACAGGGTACAAACGGAGGATGGTGTCCTCTGGAGCAGGCACATTGATCAGTTAAAATCCAGACTACCTCAGGAGCATCACCATTGCTCCTCTCTGGTTCCCATACCTACTGCCTCTTCCAGGGGAAGGGAGGATTATGAGAATAATCAGCAAGCAAGAATCAACCCCATGTGTAACGAGCTAACACAACAGGAACCATCCCAAAACCTGTCACAGTGCCAACAACCATTTTTACAAATGGAAGATTGCACATCACTACCTGACTTAGGTGCTGATATTGGGTTGGAGATGGATTGGGAGGAGAGACCAGGTTGTAGTAACCAAACAGGTTCTACCATTACTAGAAGTCCCAGTAAGGAAATGTCAACAGACACATTTCCTCCCTCACAAGGTGAGAACCTTAAAAAATCTGAACCACGTAGGTCTCAACGTACACGGAGGAGCCCCATCTATTTAAAAGAATACATTAGATAGATGGGGTTTGAGTATGGAGTAAACCTAGTGGGGAGGGATGTTATGTATGCAGAGTTTGAATTGATTGGTTGTTCTTATAAAGTGTTTAAAAGCATTGGTTAAAAAGTGTGGGAAAACCCTGCACCCTGATTGGCTGTCAACCAAGGCAGCTGGCTATATATAGCTGCCTCGGCTAAGCCAAATCGGGTCTGTTCTGAGCTGAAGTCACTAATAAACTTAAGAGCTGAAGCACTCCGCATCTGCCTCTTCATGCAAACTTAACAGTTATTGACTACCAGGCTGGCAGCCATCCTTCCATGTACCACTGAGATCTGGGTAGACCTAGAGTTTCTCCAGTGGTGGGATTCAAATTTTTTTACTACTGGTTCTGTGGGCGTGGCTTGGTGGGCATAGCAGAGGAAGGATACTGTACAATCTCCAGTCAGAGGTGGCATTTGCCGGTTCTGCAAACTACTCAAAATTTCTGCTCTAGAACCTGCTGAATACCACCTCTGAGTTTCTCCCTTTGGAGATATGACCACCTCAGTTTCAAATATGGCACCTACCACAAGCCCAGGATGGGAATGGAGAGGTAGATCAGCAATTATCATCTATAAAATCTTACTGGCTTTTAGAGGCTCTCTGATACACCCCAGGTATTGTACTTTAGATCCCCTTGTTATGTCTTGGAAGTTGTGATGAAATTTAGGAACATAAAAGATCACCATCACTTTGCCACAACATCACACTATCACAACAGTCATTTTGCCAGGGTCAGATAACACTATAATTAATTGTTCCTACAAAGGGAGAGGTAGTGTGATGGACTATAGTGAAGGGGCAGTTTCCTAGGAAGCTGGAATTACATATTCAAGTATGCTATGTTATCAAAACATCCTTGCTGGTTATGAGATTGTCTTAACCATAATCTATCTGGATCTTCTTAAACCATTGGAAAGATACCCTGGGACCTATGATCAATAACCTATTTCAGGGGAACTAGATAGGATGACAGGTATGTGGATCCATGATTGTCTTAAAAACTATACTCAAATGCTAGATGCATATAACAAGCTAATCTCTAAATTCAGGTCAGAAATTTTAATTCCTGGGTTCACATAGCTTGCTATGGCCAGAAATAAATTATATTTTATTTTTGCAACAATGGTTGAGTTGCTTCCAAAAAGCTGAGCTACAAATTACTCAATCTTATTTCAGCTCAATCTGGTATGATGTGCCAGTGCAAATAAAGAATGCTCATCAAGGTTCTTTATTAGAATGAAGGAAGGTATTAGTGGAACATACTGATTCTGGGCTCAGCACTATTCAATATTTTTTACTGAACCCTTGAGCAACGAAGTGGATGGAATGCTTTTCACATTTTACCAGATGAGATAAAATAGGTTGCACTAGCCAATAATCAGCAAGATGAGGAAACAACAAAATGATTGGAAAAGATCAAAGATATGAACTGTAAATAACAGAATGAAACTTAACAGAGATAAATGTTCTTCATCTGGGAAAAGAAATCAATTGTACAAGTGTGAGATATTAATATCTGCTTTGTTATAGTGCTTGTGAGAAGAATTTTGGAATTGTACTTGATCACAAGCTGAATATGAGTTTGTAATCTAATATAGATGCAGAAAAACCAAATGTTATTTTAAGTTGCATCAGTAGTATTATACCATCCAAATAACCCACTCTTCATTATTGTTTGGATCTATCTTCTTAAGTAAACTTAGTATAATATGACAGTATTCTTAAAATATCTGAAAGGGTATTATACAGAAGGCCACAGCTTGTTTTCTATCACTCCAGCGTGCCAGTTTCAAATGCATATTACAAAACCTTCTAACCATAAGGAGGCTTTGGAATTAGAAGCCAATGGTGGTTTTCTTTTCCCAAAATGTCTTCAAGTAGAATTTTCATAGACATTTGATGGTGATTCTTTAAATTAGACTAATTTGGAATCTGCTCAGTGATCCAAGTAAGGGTTAGGGTTGGGGTTAGGGTTAGACCGATGGGCAATCCTACAATACCTAGGACAGTGCCAGAAGAGCCAAAGGAAAATGAGGGCCATTCTTTCTGTATGGAGGCAGCATGATTTTCACTAGCCATCAGCCAGATGCTGCAGTGCTGCAGGTTTCCAAGGAGAGATAACTTGATTCCACAACATGTAATATATGATGATGTTGATGTCATCCATTTTATCATGTCTGACTCTTGGTGATTCTATGGGCCAAGTGTTGCCACATCATGTAGTATGTACTGTACTTCCAGTAATATTATATTAGATACGGAGGTCTAATTTAGCTATTGTGGCTAACAGAATAGGATTTGGTATAGAAAAATCAGATAACATCTAAGCAAATGAATGAACTCAGGGAGAAGTAATTTCAGAAAGCCAATTCATAACATTGCAATTCATTATTAGTTAGCTTCCAGATTATATTAAATATTAAATATAAGATTATGTTAAACCAACAGCTAGTTGGTTACAGCTATATTTTTTAATATCAAGGTAATACTTTTAGAAAAATTAATCTCCAAGTTACAATATTGTTGCCCCAGCTTTATAGAAAAAGGAATAAGAGGTGAAGATAATTAATAATAATAATTTATTAGACTTGTATGCCACCCTCTCTCCCTAAGGACTCAGGGCTGCTCACAATATAAAACGCAATACAATAATTTATTTAAAAAATAATTAAACAATACAAGCCCAATAATATACTAAAACTAAAATTATTTTAAAAAGAACCACCCCCTTGGTTCAGTCCAGGCTGGCCTGCTCAAATAGTCAGGTCTTCAGGTCCTGGCGGAAGGAGCGGAGATCAGGGGCCAAGCGAAGACCCAAGGGGAGCTGGTTCCACAGGGTGGGTGATCCCACAGAGAAGGCCCTACCCCTGGACACCACCAGCGGACAATGTCTGGTTGATGGTACCCCAAGGAGGCCCTGTCTGTGGGAGCGTACAGGGCGATCGGAGTGTGATGCCAGCAAGAGACGTTCCCGCAAGTACCCCAGACCCAAGCCATGTAGGACTATATATGTTGTCACTAATACCTTGAATCTCACCCGGAAGGCAATGGGCAACCAATGCAAGTCGCGCAGAAGGGGTATAACATGGGAGTATCAGGACACTCCCATCAAAGCCCGTGCGGCCACATTCTGCACCAGCTGCAACCTCCGCTTGGTCCGCAAGGGCAGTCCCATGTAGACAGTGTTGCAGTAGTCGATTCATGAAGTGACGAGTGCATGACTGACTGTCTGTAGGGCATCTCGGTTCAGGTAAGGGCACAGCTGGCGAACCAGACGAATCTGGGCGAATGCCCCCCTGGATACAGCTCCCACCTGCTCCTCCAAACTGACCTGTATATCCAGGAGGACGCCCAGGTTGCGCACCCTGTCCACAGGGGGCAACACCTCTCCCCCCATGACCAACGGTGGTATATCCTGAATAATCTGAGATGCTGGTATGTACAGCCACTCAGTCTTGGCCGGGTTGAGTCGAAGCCTGTTCTTCCCCATCCAGATCCATACTGCATCCAGACAATGGGACATCACAGAGAGGGCATCACTGATATGGTTCTGGGTGGAGATGAAGAGCTGGGTATCATCCGCATATTGGTGATACCTCACCCCGAAGCCACAGATGATCTCGCCCAGCAGCTTCATGCAGATGTTAAACAGGAGGGGGCAGAGGACTGACCCCTGGGGCACCCCACAAGTGAGGAGCCTCGGGCTCAACCTCTGCCCCCCTGCCAACACCGATTGTGAGCGGCCCGAGAGGTAGGAGGAGAACCACTGTAAGATGGTGCCCCCCACTCCCAACCCCCCGAGCCGCCGCAATAAGATACCATGGCCGATGCTATCGAAAGCCGCCAAGAGATCTAATAGGACTAGGACAGAGGAAAAACCCCTGTCCCGAGCCCTCCAGAGATCATCCATCGGTGCAACCAATGCTGTCTCCATGCTGTGCCCAGGCCGGAAGCCCGATTGGTACAGATCTAGGTAATTGGCTTCCTCCAGGAACATCGGTAGCTGTTGAACCACCACACTCTCAACAACCTTCACCAGAAAGCGAAGGTTGGAGACAGGACAAAAGTTGTTTAAAATGGCTGGGTCCAAGGCAGGCTTCTTGAGGAGGGGCCTCACCATGGCCTCTTTCAAGGCAGCGGAGAAGGAGCCCTCCCCTAGAGAAGCATTGACAACTGCCTGGAGCCAGCCATGTGAAACCTCCCTGGAGGCATAAACCAACCAGGAAGAACACAGGTCCAATAAACACATGGTGGAGCTCAGCCTCCGCATGATCCTGTCCACTTCATCCAAAGAAACAGGCTCAAACTCAATCCAAATGGTATTGGCCAGACTCATCGTCACCCCATCCTCTGACCCCTGCCAGTCTGAGTCCAAGCTGGCCCGAATCTGAGCGACCTTATCCACCAGATGTTGACTAAATTCCTCAGCTCTACCCTGCAAAGGGTCCTCCCTTACCTCCTGGTGTAGGAGGGAATGAGTGACCCTAAATAGGGTGGCCGGGCAATCATCTGTGGACACAATGAGTAAACACACCTCGCCACCCTCATCACCACCATATAAGTCCTAATATAGGCTCTTAGCTGGGCACGGTCAGATTCAGCACAGCTTGTCCTCCACCTGCTCTCTAGGCCCCTCCTTCGACGCTTCATCTCCCGGAGCTCCTCCAAAAACCAGAGAGCTAACCAGGAGCTGCAGTGAGGGAGGGGCCACAAGGGGACAACCCAGTCGAGAGCCTCTGAGGCCGCCTGTTGCCAGGTGGACACTAAGGCTTCGGCCAAGCTGTGGACAAGGGAAGTGGGAAATGACCCCAGCACCATCTGGAACATCTCAGGGTCCATCAGGCGTCTGGGGTGGAACCATCTAGTTGGTTCCTCATCCCAGCAGCATGAGGCGGCCTGCTGGAAGACCAGCCACAGGAGATAATGATCGGTCCATGACAGGGGTTGACAGTCGGTGAACCCCCACCAAGATCATTACACCACTGCCCCGAGATGAAAACAAGGTCAAGCGTGTTCCCCCCCTCGTGAGTAGGGCCCTGAATTATCTGGGTCAGGTCCATGGCTGTCATGGAAGCCATGAACTCCCAAGCCAAACCCGATGCCTCCCCCAGAGAGGGCAGGTTGAAATCCCCCACAACTAAAAGCCTGGGGAATTCCACCGCAATCTCTGAGAGAGCGTGAGCAGCTCGGATGACAGAAAAGCCCAGTGATTGCCACAATGCAATTTCAGAAACATAGAAAATTATATTTCAGAATTAAAAGAATGTTTTTCTTGCACAGCTCATGAGATTCATATATGTATGGGATGTGCGTGGGAGGAAATCACGTTACAAGATACAAACAGTAAATTTGTCTAACAGACATTTCTTCACTGATCCGTTAGATATCTCTATAAAGTCCATGGCAGGATCTGAGTACACTAGTTCAAAATAAACTCAGTAGCTTTCTAAACCCTATGAACAGAGGTAAGAAGGAATCTTTCCATTATCTGAAGTATATTGTATATGAGGGGTCCTTGATGCTGCTCTCTGAACTTGGTTGTTTTCTTACAGAAGTTTCATTACCCAAGCTAGGTAACATCATCAGTGCACTGGCCCATAAACCATCAGAACAGTTTGGATAATAAAACATCTGCAAGAAAACAACCAAGCTGAGAAAGAACCAAGGACCCCTCATTTCAATCCTGAGCTACAAATATTCTCCTTTATTAAATTATATATATTTGATTTAGAGTTATTATTTCTAAATGTGCACTTACATATTTGCATAAAATGTATGCAATATTACTGCCAAACACTTTTTTGCCCTGTTTTATTGAGAGGAAATTTTAAGCAGCCCTCAAACACATGGAACAATGCTTTTAAAATGTTGAAATTAGTCCAGAGGAAATTTGCAAAATTCCATAAAACCCTAGTGTTAGGAGATTGCTCTTGTGGAAAAAGAGATGCTGGCTGGTCTTAAATAGCTTCTAATTCAATCTGATCTTGCTTTCTGCCACCCCACTAGTTTGTGTATTGACACTATATGAATCAAAAGACCCTTCTATTTTTATGCATTCATTTTGAGTGAGACAAAAAGTGAGTGGAGGAGGGAGGAAAAGAAAAGGGCAGAGGAAAAGGGCAGAGAAGGAAGAGACATGTGTACCCAATCCAGAGGACAGAAGGCCTTATAATTGTCAGGATGCTGGAAAAAGTCTTGCTATAACAACTATTTATTCAGCTTCAAATGGAAGAGATTGGTTCTCATTCAATGGTAGAATATGGGTACCCACTTTCCTTCAATTTTCATCATTTTTAGGCCAGGTGATTAAAACAAAAGGAATTCTGCTTTAACCCTACATAAATCAACTACTGAGATCAACTTTCCCCATCTTGCAGCCTTTAGCTTTGTCAGGGTAGATGGTCATCTTTCATACTATTATTGGGTAGTCACCTTAAGTCAATGTGCTGTGGATAAGGTGGTTGTATTCCAACATGCTCGGAGCCTGGAGAAGTCTTCTAAAATCTGGAGAAGACTTTTAAAGTCAATAAAGCAGGAGAAAATGGACCTATTTCTATCTTCCTAAACAGTCCATGTTGGAGATTCAGGGTACAGAATATGAACCAGCTTCTTAAGCAAGTTTGGAGTCATTGTATTCCTTCGTTCTCCTCCCATTCCATATATGCCATCCTCACTCTTTGCTCCATGTCCTTCTGAAACCTGTTTGAATCAGATTTCAGGTTTTGTTTTGTTTTTTTGGAGATTGGTTTATCTGTGTCTGAGACTGCCTTTTACAATCTTGGACATATAAAATAGCAAGTGGCAGCGCATTTGGAAAAATTTCAAGAGGTATGCAAAACCTTTTATTTGGAGGACTACAAAAGCATTATGTATTTCTTAAAATATACACAGCATTTTTTTTTACTAATAACCCCCATTATGATGTCTTGTAAATTCTGGTCCACACAGATTAAAGTTGCTAAGGCTGAAAAATATTAGTCTACACAGATATTTTTAAGGGAAAAGAGATTCAACCAGTTGTGCTTAAAAAGTCACCATTCATTAAAATGATTTTATGACCTTTTGACCCATTTGCAACTCTTTTCTTAGGGTTGGTATGTAAGTTTCCAAATGGGAAAATACATTCGAATGAAAACAAAAATACGACTTACTCTGAAAGTAAGTCCTAGCTTGATTTTTACACGTGCGCTCAATATAAACTCTACCGCCAAAATAAGCCCTAATTAAGATCCCACCCACTCCAGAGTGGATGGGTAAAAATTAAGGTAGGGTGGGTATGGGCAGGGTTGGAACTGCCCTACTATTTATCTTTGGACAGTTGTAGCTAGGTCTTGCACACCTCGACACCTGCCTTGCCGGCCCATTTCTTCCAAGGCTTTCCTGAAGGCCTCTGTAGCTGATAACAAAGTTCCAGATCAATCCGGAGCTCTGTTATCAGCTGTTATCAGTGGATGACATCCCCCCAAAATAAGACCTGGTGCCTTTTTTGGTGGCAAAACAAATATAAGACAGGGTCTTATTTTCAGGGAAACATGGTATATCCAAACTAATACCTTTGTTCAAAACTAGCATAACTCAACAATATCAGATTTGGAGCCTACAGTAGCTCTTTTATTCTAAAATGCTATTCCATGATTAGGGAAAATGAAGAATCAAAATATGAAACCTCTTACAAAGTTAGCAGCGTCAAAGCAGAGAATTTGCTTGTGGAAACGGAAACAAGCACAAGAGATTACTCCCTACCTTTATATCATGAACCCCATTCAAATAATATGCATCCCACAATTTGAATACTTTGGAAGAAATTTTCAGGAGCCCAGCATTTACCTTATTTGGCTGTAAGCATTTAAGATGCCACCAAACTTTGTTTTCTGCTCCATTTGAGTGTTCTTATTTATTCCAAGGAAACTTTTAGTTATTATTCCAACACATAAATAAAATTTCATATTGGGTGTCTGTGAAAACAAAAAGTGTCAGTAAAGCCACAGAACCTCTGGATAAAGACAAATTGCTTAAAGTAAAAATCAGTCTCAGGAGGAAATGATGCATTTTTCCTGTCAAGATATGCTTCCTTTACCACTGAAAGGGTAGCCTGATATTATTTACTATGAAACACTATCCTTTTGATTTTTATTATGTATACATATGTAAAAACACACAATATCTACACTAGTTAAAAATTATAATTCTACCTTCAAAAATTATGAGTTTTCATTGAAACCATGAAACTATGCTTTGTCTGTATTACTTTAGACTACGGGTTAGAGAAAGAATCTCCCTCATTAAAAAATATCCAGTCTTCAAGTTTGGAAAAAAAGGATTCTAGTTTGACTTCTGTCTCAATCTTGGAAAAATGGGCATCTCCCAAATGTGTCAATTTCCTTGCTGGTTGAAAACTCTAATTTCTTCATGCAAAGTTTCACACATGTAAATGCATCTTGTGTATTTATAACTCTGCTTTAGTTAAGGCAAACTAAGTTTTTGTCTAGGCAAAAAAACAAGTTTAAATCTCTCCAGTTTACACAATTGCTCGGGTGGGAATAGGGGAGAATTAATCAAATTCTTTGATTTGTAAATGTTTATAAGCAGACTAGGAAATCCAGAGCAACCTTAAAATGGTGTCCAAGGGAGGAGAACTGAGATACTTACTACACTAGGGGTGAGCCTTAAGCAACACTTCTGAAGTCTATGCAAAATTTGTTCTACTGTCAAGCCTTAATATTTATTGTACATCAATTACTTGCTTCTTCCACTGCTTTGACTGAACTTTAAAGTGAATAACCTTTATCAATTATACAGGTAAGAACTACAATCAGGTAATAACTATAAGCATAATTACCCATCAGATGGTATGCTATCAGGCTTCACCCATCGCACAATACCATTTGCAATCTTGTGGTGGTGCATTGTCAATTTGCAAGCATTGTTTTTTCCCCATTAGCCATCAGAAAAAAGGGGCTTTCCCTTGTATTGGTGCAGTGATGGTGTGGTGACGGGGAAGATAATGTGGTGGAAGAGAAAGCAAGCAAGAGCTATTCCTCTATAGCAGCAGCAGGGAGCAGGGAAGGACAGGCTGTTGTCATTACAAATGAAGGGATGTGGCTTTTTTAATTCACCATATTACTCAAAGTTCTAGTGTTGCAGCGTGGGTGGAAAATTTATTGTAAAACTTTCTCACACTTCTTTGCAGAACGTCTCACTCTTAAAGTAAAAATCCTGCAGTATACCTCCATCCTCAAAATGACAGAAAACTATTATTGATAGGGATCTACTGACTCCACTGTTGATTCCCATCTTACCTCGGTTGCTCCTTTTGTGATTCAAAATTGAAGGGCATTGTTCCAGTTTTGCCTGTGCCTCCCTCTTCTCCAGGTCCTCAGCCAGCAGGAAGAACCCCCACCTATTAGAGTATGATACTATAGCAGGAATGGGTCAGGTTTGGCCCTAGATTTGCTTGCTGTATGTAGGTTTCTGTCTGTGCTCTTGCTTTATACCCCATTCTGTCATGACCTAAGCTGGGCAGAGTTTTTAAAAAAAAACCAAACAGATTGAATTTAGAACAAACAATGATTTTAACTAAGATTTAGCTCTCTGGGCTTTCTTTTCTTGATATTTATTTATTTATTTAAAAGATTTATATGGCTGCCCATTTTGTGAGATACAACTCTGAGTGGCTAAAAGCAATAGTAATAATGAATACTAATAATGAAGCAATTCAACAAACAAAAACAAACCAGAAAAAAAAGATGTAGTAAGCAATGCTGAATTTGATTCCTTCATGCTTATTTTGCAACCATGGGGATGGGAAGTACCTGGCCTCTCATTTCGCACTTTCACTATTTCAAGCTTGCAATAAGCCAACGTTTCTCCACCTTGGCAACCTCCTTTCAGTACCAAGAATTGCCCAGTTAGCAATCCATACCTTGGAAAGTAGCCAAGGTTTGGAAATACTACACTAAACCAATCTAGCCATAGCATTAAAGCATTTGTTTTATTTTATTTATCAAATATAGATACTATCCATCTCTCTTGCAGAGTGTGTCTTTTAGTACTGCTGGTTGAGCAGTCTCATGTTCTTGCATGATTTGGATACAGCATTATGACTATAGAGCAGAACATGGCAAGTGAACAGTGACCAGATCTGCCTGCATATACTTTACAGCTACTGTTGAATCATAACTTATTTTCTTTGTCTGCCTGAAGAGAAAAGCCATCATATAGCTAAAGCCTATCTCATTCATTGTCTGGGGGGGAGATGGCAGGAAGTTCATGGAGGCTCAGTAACAAAAACATGTTGCCAAGTCATGCTTGTAGCATGGTTAGGCGCAAGTAAAACAAGCCTCATAGCGGCATGTTCGCACACTTATCAGCCGCACCCTGGAAGCTATGGAATGCTATCAAATGTTCTACTCACAATTAGTCAGGTACTGTGTATCTGCATGAAAAGGATGAGAAGAGGAGTTCCCTTAAGGTTAGAGTCATTTTTGAACAGATGATCATGCACCAAGGCTCAATGGCACAATGGTGATTTCATATATCAGAGTTTTTCAAACCTTCTCAGTTCAAGACACACTTAGCGGTTCCCAAATTATGTGTCATGGCACCCAAGGGCACTGCAGCAAATTCAGTAATCGTTCCATTTTTAAAAGTAATAAAACATTCTGCAGTGTCCATTTGAGTTCCCTATGGCATTATAGCACAGAGTTTGGGAACCACAGGCATATATGAGCTTGGGCTTAGGTTCCTTTCATTTAGTTTATTACCTCTGAATTCTATATTGGTTATTAATTATGATCATTAATGTTTTGATGTTCCTCTTTTATACATGGATTTTAGTGAAGTCATTGGGCTTTGTCTGTTTAATTTATTATGGTCTGTTTCTCTGAGTACTAGGGCTAAATTTTATTTTTTTGCAAACTGTTATTGCTTCAAATCCAATAAAACACTGCTCCAAACATGTTCATTTTTCTTTTTAATGAGAGGATGATCTAAAAACAGGAAGCCAATAGTTGTTTTGGTTAAGGGCAAATTTTTGACCGATTTGAATACAATTACATGGGAAATTATTGCTTTGCTCTGTTTGGGGAAACTTTCTTAAAGACATTTGAGAAGGTATTGGTAAAATCAGATTTGAAACAGCAGACCAACAGCTGGAAATGGGCAGTGGCAGCCATAACGTGCACTTCTGAGAAATGTAGGAACAGCAGTGGCAATAAATCACATTCAGATTCTTTTCCTTCATGCTTTAAAAATGCACTACTAGGGTAACTCAGACTATAGACCTAATTAAGAGTTCTGTTAACATGCTGCCTAGCAACCACATGGCATTCAAAGAGTTTGTGCTAAGAGTTGTAATGATTTGTGTTCCATGTTCTCCAAGCTGGTCTGGTCTGCTGAACACTTTATTAAAGAACTTTTTAAAACTTTTTTTTCTTCTAACCCAAATAAAATTTCTCAAATTCACTGTCCAGGAGTATTCAGGAGGAAGCATAAAAAAAAAGTCAGGTTGCAGCCACAACCAGGCAATCAAAGGTCGTCTCTTTCTTGTGTATGGAACACACATTTAAAAAGAAGACAGGGCTTCATTCACACAGTCATAGCTGCTATCTTGACTTTGTTGATGGCTGCTCACATCACTAGATCCCCTAGTGGATAGAACAGGGGTCCCCAGCCCTTGGGCCATGAGCAGGCTTTGAGCAGTTTGGAAAAGTGGCAGGTGAGTTTGCACGCACAGATCCCTACATGCACAAGCAGCAGACAAGTGCATGCACTCCATTTGCACCAGAAGAAGGTGCATGTGCCTGCCACTTATACAAATGAGGCTGTGTGCATATGCACACGCATGCATGCTGCTCATATGGAACCATCCCCTCCTCCCTGCCCCTCCCATCAGTCCAAAAAGCCAGATAGGTTGGGGAACTCTGATATAGAATGTTATTCTGGGTGTAAAAATAAATATCTCCTTTTTAAAGAAATCTTATATCAGACATAGCCTGTAGAGTCACTGGGAGTTCTGCAGCATATACATTTATTAAGTTATGGTTGGTTGCACAGTCAGCCTGTTCTTTAGACTGGATTTGGCATTTTTGTCCACCTGTGGAAGGGTTCTATGATGGGCTGACACAGAAGCAGAAAAGTTCCTGACAATATTCCAGGCTGAGTTTTCACATTGTTTTTCTTCCCTTAGAACAAGGGTGTCAAACTCACAGTGTCTCATTATCGTCATGTATCATGTATCATGACTTTTTAACCCCTTCATTAAACTGGGGGTGGGCGTGGCCAGTACATGACGCATCTGGCCCGTGGGCTGTGAGTCTGACACCCCTGCCTTAGAGCTAAGCTGCAAGCACTATTAAAAATGAATTTGTTCTGTTCCCCCCGAAAAAGGAAACTCTAGCTAATCTCATGAAAAAATTGTGCAGGTCCTATGGATAAGTGAATGAGCTGTTTTTTCTGTCAGAAACTATTTTTTCTGAATACCATTTCATCCTATAAGCATCTGATGCGTGTCATCCATAAGTAAAAGATATAATTGTGGAAACCAGGGTTTTTTTCTTGAAATCAAACTGCCATGTTGTGGTTCACCACATGGGTCAACCACACATACAAGTCCCAGGAAAATGCTAATATCAAATCTTAACACTTGCATCTGAAAAAAAATTCCCATAACCCATATGATTTTGTTGTATTTCTTCCCTTTTTTAAAAGTACCTGAGTTTATAGTTATGATAAGCTATATGATACTGCACATCTTTAGTTATATTTTACTCATGATATCACTAACAAACTTAAGGGACAGGACTTTTTTCACACAGGTTCTTCCAATTCCCAGATAAACATCACTCTTGTGATCTCCTGGCATCATTTGATGGCTGGACTTTTTTATTTTCAGATGACCTGCAGAGCATCTCATATCACAGTTTAAACCATGTCCTTTTTTTCTATGCTAAAAATCTGGAGGTGATTGTGTTTTGCTTTTGAACTCTTTTAAATATCAAATACCGATTCCCTGTGCGTGCGCATAGACGGGGACTCCTCGGGGTGCTGTCAGCTAGACAATGTTGGCTGGCGGTGCCTCGGGGAAGGGCCTACTCTGTTGCGGCCCTGCTTTGTGGAACCAACTCCCTTTGGAGCTCCATTTGGCTCCTGATCTTCGCTCCTTCCGCCGCGATCTGAAGACCTGGTTGTTTGAACAGGCTGGGCTGGACTGACCTCCTGGGGGTTTTTAATTTATTTTAACTGTTTTAGTGATTGGGCTTGTTAGGTTTAATTCTTTTTTAAATATTTATTGTTGTCTTTTAATTGTGAGCCACCCCGAGTCCTTTCGGAGAGGGGGTGGCATACAAGTCCAATTAAATAAATAAATGTTAAATAATATTAATTGAGTTTGGATCTTTAAAGCTATATCTATTTCACAGAGTCATTCAATAAATTGCAATGCCAAGTTGTGTCAGATCAAAACAGATTTATAACAGAATAATCAATAAATATATTATTCTTAAATATATACAGAGTCTTTTCTTCTTTCGTTCCTCTTAAACAGTCCTTGAAGGAACTAGAAGTTACTATGAGAGATTCACAATTCTTCCTCTCATAACCTCTTCTTAGATATAGCTAACCTCTTTAGAAAGTCCCTTTCTCTTTAGGTTATAGATCTTCTCTCAGATCTCTTTGCTATATCTTCTCATACACAGACCTCAGTCTGTCAGATCCTAATATCTCCTCAGAGTCTTGGATCTTCTCAGTATCTCCAATCTCCTATTTCTTTTCTCTTTATTTCTTTCATTGAAAATGACAGTTGACAGCCCTTTTATACTTAGGGCCGTGTCCTACAGTATCACAGTGAGGTGCTCAATGCCACCCTGTCATTGGTGGGTTTGATCACCTCATCAAACTCTACTAATTTGTAAACTGCATAGTAACTCCAGAAAGTTCTACTTTCTGACAATAAATAAACTTACAATATGAAATAAAAACATGAACAGGACCAAAACCAGAATCAGGAAGCTGAGCTCGGAATTGGCCCTGAACTGTGGGCTAGGCTGAGAAGTAAAAACAAAATCTCAAAAAAAATGCAATGGCAAACAATGCTTGTATTATTGCCAAGAAAATTATATGCTAGATCCCAGAAATAACCAAGTTTGAAAGCCATTATTTGCAGCCTTGTCCTCTCGTTTAATTGGAATACAGCTGGGAGGGACCTTTGAGATCTTCTAGTCCAACCTCCTCCTCAAGCAGGAGATCTTATACCCTTTCAGAGAGATGGCTTTTCAAATTTTTTCTTAAAAACCTCCAGTGATGAAGCACCTACAATTTCCAAAGGCAAGCTGTTCCACTGGTTAAATGACCTCACTGTTAGGAGATTTCTTCTTAGTTTTAGGTTGCTTCTCTCCTTGATTAGTTTCTTGTCTTGTCTTTGTTTCTTGTCTTGCCTTCTGGTGCTTTGGAAAATAAGTTGACCCCCTTCTTCTTTGTGGCAGCCCTTCAAATATTGGAATACTGTTCTCATGTCACTCCTAGTCCTTTTCTCTAGACTAGCCATACACAATTCCTGCAACCATTCCTCATATGTTCTTTTGTCTCAAGGCCCTTAATCATCTTCTTTGCACTTTTTCCAAAGTTTCAACAGCTTTTTTGTAATGTGACTAAAATGGATGCAGTATTCTACATGTGGTCTTACTAAGGATTTATAAAGCAGTGCTAATTCTTAAAGGGATTTAATTCTATGCCTCTGTTTATATAACTGAGAATTGTATTAGCTTTTTTGGCTGCTGCTGCACACTGCTGGCTCATGTTTAAATTATTGTCCACTAGGACTCCAGTATTCCTCTCACAGGTTGGTAGCTCTGAAAATTACAGCAGATGAATTTCAAAGTATTTTGAAGAAATCAGAGGATGAAAACAGAGGCAACGTAGATGTACCTCAAACTAACACTCTCTCCCCCATCCCCCCCCCATTCTCTCTCTCTCCCTCTCTCTCATGAACTAGGAGTGGAGGGAGCGAAGAATAGAGAATTTGAGCTTTTGTAGTTTTTTATTTGAGAAATTAACTTGAAATTTTTAAAAAGTGTTTTCATCTTTCCCTCATAAGAAAATTGTACTGACACTCCTATTCAGGAAAATGATTTTAGCACATTTAGATCACATTTTTGAAATTACTTTACAAACCCTAACAGCGGTGTGTACAAGTCTATGGTTGAAAAAGTTAAAATGGCAATTATGATGGTACAAAGTTCTACCAGTTTTTATGTGCATTTTGTACTCTCCCTGAATCCTACAATTGGGATGGATATTAACATTCATTTAATCAGATCACTTTTTGCAGGAAATCTTGCAGACATAAAAGATACAGTTCAGGCATTGTGTGTGATTTGATTCAGAAAAGTCCATATTCAATTTCTGTCACTGTTATTATAAGTTTCAAACACATTCTTGTCAAAAACCTGTAAGGCAATGTTGAATAGGTCCAGGTCAGGGGTGGTATTCAGCAGGTTCTGACCAGTTCCGGAGAACCATAGCAGAAATTTTGAGTAGTTCGGAGAACCGAAAAATACCACCTCTGACTGGAAATTTTATAGTATCCTTCCCCTGCCACGCCCACCAAGCCATAGAACCGGTAGTAAAAAAAATTGAATCCCACCACTGGTCCAGGTTAATATAAGTTTCAATGTTATGGATCAATGTTATCCTATACTAAAAAGGCCCAAATGCTTTAAGCCTTCTTTGCTGGAAAAAGTCTTCCAAAAGCGATCACAACGAACTAAGAAAAGATGACCTTTTTTACATTTTTCCTGAACCTCTTTTTTATCCCCTTTCAGGGTTGAGAGAAAAAAAGGTTGGATACTAGTGGGGTAGATTTCTCTTGATGTCTCTGCTATAAACTCTTCTGCTGATTCAAAAATGCAACATGTTATTCACACAAAGATGAACCCAAATATAAATGCAGTTTATAAAGATACAGTTCAGAAATAGTTTAGTTGCAATTGACTTCTGCTCCTGCTCAGTCTGTTGCCCTAATGCTATCTGTTAAGTTTGCATGAAGAGACAGACGCGGAGTGCTTCAAGCTCTTAGTTTATTAGTGACTACAGCTCAGAACGGACCCAACTTGGCTGGGCTGCGGCTGCTACTTATAGCCAGCAGCCGCAGTTGCCAGCCAATCAGAGTGCAGGGTTTTCCCGCACTTTTTAAACCAATCATTTCTTACATTTTACAAGAAAAGTTCAAACTAAACCAATGACTTCAAACCTACATACATAACACCCCTCCCCACTAGGTTCAGTCCATACTCAAACCCCAACCTATCTGATGTATTCTTTTAAATAGGTGGGGCTCTTATGTGTACGTTGAGACCTACGTGGTTCAGATGTTTTAAGGTTCTCACCTTGTGAGAGAGGAAATGTGTCTGCTGACATTTCCCCACTGGGGCTTCCTGTGAAAGAAGACCCTGTTTGATTGTTAGAATCTGGTCTCTCCTCCCAACCCATCTCCAGCCCAATGTCAGCACCCAAGTCAGGTAGTGAGGTACAATCTTCCACTTCTAAGGATGGATTTTGGCATTGTGACAGGTTTTGGAATGGTTCCTGTCGTAATGGCTCGTTACACATGGGGTTGATTCTTGCTTGCTGATTTTCCTCCTGTTCCTCCCCTTCCCCACTAGAATTGACATCAGGTGAGGGAACTAGAGAGGAACAAGTGCGATGTTCCTGAGGGAACCTGGATCTAAGTTGATCAATGTGCCTTCTCCAGAGGAGTCCATCCTCTGTTTGCACCCTGTAAGAATGAGGGCCTGTGATCTGAGTTATCTCAGCAGGAATCCACAAAGGTTCACCTATGAGGTTCTTAGCATAAACAGAATCACCCACACTGAATGTGCGAACTTTGGAAGTGGAATCTAGTGGAGCATTGGGTGCGTAAGTGGGATGAAGGCGGTCAAGGGAAGACCTAAGTTTCCTACCCATCAACAACTCTGCTGGGAATAAGTTATTAGATGGGTTAGGAGTGATGTGCTGAACACTAAGAAGTTTTTCAACTTTCTCAGTGATGTCCCCAGGACCCAGTTGCTGAAGCTTCTCCTTGGTAAAACGCATACCATGCGTTCATCCCGCCCGTTAGCGAAAGGGTGCCCAGGGGCAGTAAGGGCATGTCTGATACCCTGTTGTGCTAAATAGGATTCAAAAAGGTTGGATGCAAATTGAGGGCCATTGTCAGAGACAAGAACATCAGGTAACCCGTGGGTTACAAAAGTTTTGAGCTGTTTGATGACAGCATCAGTTGTGGTGGATGCCATGGGGATTACTTCTAGCCATTTGGAATATGCATCTACTATAATAAAAAAGGTGTGCCCTCTGGTAGGGCCAGCAAAATCAATGTGAATCCTGGACCATGGGCCCCTAGGACATTCCCATTCCTGTGTGGGAGCGAGAGGTGGGGCAGGCCTGACTACCTGACAGTTGGGACAAGATGCAACCCAGTTTTCAACCATTTTGTAAATACCTGCCCACCATACATAACTCCTGGCCAATCCCTTCATCCTTACAATACCAGGATGACCCTCATGTAACATTTCCAAAACCTCTCTTTGCAGTTTTGCAGGAATAACCACCCTGTTACCCCACAAAATACATCCTCTTAATACAGATAATTCAGTTTGCCTGGACTTAAAAGGTTGAGCCAGGTGAGGTAGATCTTGAAGGCCAACCTTTCTTAATCCAGCCTATAACAGGAGCCAACACAGTGTCTTTGGCAGTCTCTCTGGCAATTTCAGCAGCATGAACTGGAAGCTTGGCAACAGTTTCTAGGAAAAAGGTGTGTGTTTCAGGTTCAAAGTCCTCCTTGTGGCAAGGAAGTGGGCAACGACTCAGTGCATCAGCATGTCCAATGTCCTTGCCAGGCTTGTGGATAAGTTTGTATGAATAAGCAGCAAGAAATTCAGTCCACCTCAGCATTCTTGGTGACAGGATAGTAGGTGTAGGCTTGTCTCCTGCCACAATGCCTAACAAAGGTTTGTGATCTGTAACAATGGTAAATGTTCTCCCATACAGATATTCATGAAATTTCTTAACAGCTGCAACAATTGCCAATGCCTCCTTGTCCAATTGGCTGTAATTCCTCTCTGCTTTGGTCAAAGTGCGAGAGTAAAATGCAATAGGGGCTTCTCTCCCACTGGGAAGCCTGTGGCTCAACCCCCCACTCCAAAGGGGATGCATCACAAGTCAGTACAACAGGCAAATTCTCAGAGAACTGTATCAGTACAGCATCAGACGTGATTAGTCTTTTAATACTGTTAAATGCTGATTGTTCCTTCCTGCCCCAGACCCAAACAGACTTTTTATCAAGTAATCTGTGCAATGGTTCAGCAATGGTTGCCTTCTGAGGTAGGAACATGTGATAAAAGTTAATGAGTCCAAGGAAAGCTTGCAAATCTGTTTTGCATTTAGGTCTAGGGGCTTCTTTGATTGCTTTAACCTTGGCATCTGTAGGGTGGATGCCATGCTTGTCAATCATGTAGCCCAGGAACTCAACCTTGTCAGTTTTAAGAGTGCATTTTTCTTCCTTGACTCTTAACCCCGCTTTCCTGAATCTGGTAAGGGCTTCTCTGAGTCTTTCTTGTAACTGAGTGTCATTTTCAGCAGAGATTAACACATCATCAAAGTAAGGCACTACCCTGGCAGTCCTTGGAGCATCCTTTCCATAAGGCTTTGAAAGATGCCTGGTGCCACGCTTACTCCAAATTGTAACCTTTACATTTGAAAGCACCTCTATGAGTCACAATGGTTTGGGCCTCTGCAGTGGCATCATCAACTGTTAGTTGTTGATATGCCTGGGCCAAATCCAATTTGGCAAAGACTGTACCCCTGCCAAGTGAATGTAACAGATGATGCACCACTGGAACTGGATATGCGCTCTGCTGCAGAGCATGGTTCAGTGTCCCCTTATAGTCTCCACAGATTCTTACTGACCCATCAGTCTTGACTGGTGTGACTATGGGTGTCTCCCATCTGGAGTGGTCAGTGGGCTCTAAAACCCTTGAGCTATTAATTTGTCTAATTGTGCATCAATTTTTTCCTTTAAAGCAAATGGGACCCTTCTGGGCTTTAAGTGAATTGGGGGCACCTTGGGGTCTAGGTTGAAAGTGATAGGGGTCCCCATATACTTGCCCAATCCTTCTGCGAAGACCTCTGGAAACTCAGACTTCAAGGCCTCCTCCCATTCAGAGTTGCTCACGTGATTGATGCCAGTCACCTCGATGCCTAGTGGATTGAACCACTCAAGTCCCAGCAAGCTTGGGCGATACTTGTCCACGATGGTCAGGGGCAAACGTTTGGTGTGGCCTTTAAACTTCACGTTGAATTCTCTTGTTCCAACTACTGGAATCTTGTTCCCTTGGTAGTCTTTAAGAGTCAGTGCTTGCTTCTGGAAATGTTTCTTCTGAATGTTGGGAAGTAGCCTGTGAATAGTGTCCCATGACACCATAATAAATAGGAGCCTGAGTCCACTTCCATTTGGCAAGGCCTTCCTTCAATTAGTACCTTCACATGTACTTTTCTGCTTCTCAAGGGTGAAGAATGACCAATGGTGACTGTTTGATGAGTTTCATTCTTCCCATTTTCTCACTGAAGTTGTTGGGCTTGAATTCTCTGCTAGGTGACCTGCATTCAGTCGGGGTGCCCCCCACAGCCTCTGCAATAAAATTCTTGCCTCTTTCTTCCCAGGTCTTTCTTTTTCTTCTCCATTCTGAGTCTGTAAATTCCTTCCTCCACCTCACTACAGTCTGAATCAGAATCTATTTGCTCACAATGAGTTGTTGTGGACTTTTCCACATCAGGATGGCTTGTGGCCTTGTTAATTTTCTTCATGGCTGCTGCTGAGGACTTGGTAGCTTCTGCTGAAGAGGCCTCTTCTATTGCTTCCTTCAGCGTGATCTTAGGTTTCAGTAATAACTTGCTCTGTAGCACCTTGTCTTTAAGGCCCAGAACAAATCAATCACACATGGCCTCTTCTAAATTGTTAAATTCGCATGCACCCCCAACGTCTCTTAAACTTGCCACGAAGTCGTTTACGTTTCACTTTCCCTTGATCACAACAGTAAAACTCGTGTCTCTTTATGAGGCACGATAATTGTGGCGCGTAATGGGCTCTTAAAAGCTTTTCTAAATCAGGCCATTCCATTACCTTCAAGTCTGCAGCTCCCGCCAATGCCTTCGCCATCTTGAAGACTGCCGGACCGAGTGCGTGAGAAATACCACCCTTTTCTGCTTCTCGGGGATGTCGGTGAGGTCGCTTCCTTCTAAGTACATTTGGAAGCAATCCGCATACGATTCCCAGTCTTCTGCCGCCGGATCGAACGGGGCTGGGGGGTTGTTCAGAGCAGCCATCTCACTCTTCTGCTTGTCTTCTGCGTCGTCTCTTCTTCAGGGGAATCCCACCTTCGTCACCAGTGTTAAGTTTGCATGAAGAGTCAGACGCGAAGAGCTTCAGTGAAGAGTTTATTCAGTGACTACAGCTCGAATGGACCCATCTTGGCTGGGCTACGGCTGCTTCTTATAGCCAGCAGCCGTAGTTGCCAGCCAATCAGAGTGCAGGGTTTTCCCACACTATTTAAACCAATCCTATTTGACATTTTACATGAACAATTCAAACTAAACCAATGACATTCAAACCTACATACATAACAGTGGGGGGGTTGTTTGCTGGTGTTTGCAGGTTTTCCTAATATGGAGCACAATCACTAATAATCTTGGCCCCAGCCCTAGTGATATTAAACTTGGTTAAACCAAAGAAATCCCAGTTAATGTTGTTTTTAAAGGACAACTTCCTAGACTTCATGAGGCAATCCCAGGCTAGATATGTGGCTTTGTTCTTTCTTTGGAGAACCAGCTCACATTTCCAATTCTTGGTAGATTGCCACATTCAGAGAAGTCAGGGAAAGAAAGGGCAACCTTCTGTGGACACTTTCCCCCAACATTTTCTGGAATAAATAGTGTTAAGTATTTTGTTTCTGGGCTTGGGCTGCTTTTTTCCAAAGTGATTGCAAGCAACCCACATACAGAATAGTGGGAGCTTATCCAGTAGAATGAGGAAGAAAAGTAGAAAATAAAGCACAGCTTATGGGTGTACTATTGCCAGTGGATCAGAAAAGGGCTTGAATTGCATATGTGCCTGTAAAAGCAGCCTAAGGGACAGAAACCAGTGTTTATTGTCAAAGTCTTTGTAAATATGTACTATTCTGATCAAGTTGGCATCGAATGCCTAGAAACACAAAATAGATCTAGATCAGTGTTTGTCAAACTTGGCTACTTTAATATGTGTGGGCTTCAATTATCAGAATGCTACCTGTGGAATTCTGGGAGTTGAAGTCTTAAAGTTGCAAGAGTTGAGAAACACTGAATTAGATCCTGACCTGGTCCTGCTGCTGAATATCTTGATTGGTTCCTGTTGCGGCTTTCTTCCTCCTGACAGATATATTTTAGACTAAGAATGGAATGACATCTGAGCTTGCAAGCTGTACTAATCAAAAGGCATTGGATAATTATTTTAATCTTCCCTTTCTTAAAGGATTATTTTTCCTTAAGAAAAAGGGTGAATGAAGTAGAGGGAATGGTTGCTGATTTTGTTTTATTATTTTTAGTTCACTCAGTAACTTCCGACTCAAGATGGCGCCGATGATGGCTGCCTCAGTGAAATGCTCTTTAATGATTTCTTTATTCTTTATTATTATCTGCAATTCACTACGGATTTCATACTCACGAGACTATCTGCTAAGAATTAGGCAATGTTTCCTTAAGGAACAGCTTTCTGATTCCTCACACACACATACCCCATCGTTGCAAATGCGGAGGAGATTCTAACTAATTCCCGGTGCCATGGATCACAACAAAGAAAGAAAAGAAGCGGCAGTGCCGAAAAAGAAGATGAGGTAAATGAGCAGGAATTTTAAACAGACTAAAGAATAGGGGGGGAAACCTCCTCTCCCTTCAATCTTTCTGACTAATTTATACTCACTTGGTAACAAGATGGATGAAATACATCTCTTAAATAGATGGAATTCTGATTTCTACAATTCAGCAGTTCTTTGTTTTACTGAAACCTGGCTTAATCCACAAATTCATGGGGACAACACCATTTACATCCCAGGATTTCAGATATTTAGATCAGACAGAATTGAGAAGACATCAGGTAAAACAAAGGGTGGAGGATTATGTTTATATATCAACAACAGCTGGTGTCAGGATATAACTATAATATATAAATTCTGTGATGAAAATTTAGAGTCTTTACATCAGTGGTGGGATTCACATTTTTTTACTACCGGTTCTGTGAGTGTGGCTTGGTGGGCGTGGCAGGGGAAGAATACTGTAAAATCTCCAGTCAGAGGTGGTATTTGCCAATTCTCCAAACTACTCAAAATTTCCACTACTGGTTCTCCAGAACTGGTCAGAACCTGCTGAATACCACCTCTGCTTTACATATCAACTGCAAGCCATTTTATTCTCCACATGAGTTCTCCTCATTTCTCCTAATAGCTGTGTATGTTCCTCCCCAAGCTTGTGTAAACAAGGCATTATGAATTCTTGCTGATCAAATTATGGAGGCTGAAGCCAAACATCCAGATTCCCTTCCCATCATTTTAGGGGATTTCAATCAAGCAAATTTAAAGAAAAAGCTCCCAAAATATTTCCAGTATGTAAACTGTCCCATCAGAGGCAAAAATACTTTAGACCACTGCTACACAACAGTAAAAGATGCTTGTAGGTCTTTACCATGAGCAGCTGTGGGACACTCTGACCACTGCATGATTCACCTTGTACCTGCCTACAGACAAAGACTTAAAACCATGAAACCAACAATTAAATCAGTGAGGACTTTGTCTGATGAGGCAAAGCTGAAGCTCCAGGCTTGCCTTGATTGCACTGATTGGAATGTTTTTGAAGATACCTCTGCAGACCTAGATGAGCTCACAGATACTGTAACATCATATATCAGCTTCTGCGAAGACTTATGTGTACCAACAAGAAACCTGCAAATATATAGTAACAATAACCTTGGTTCACAGCTAAACCTAAGCAGCTACATCGTTCCAAAGAGGAAGCCTACAGAAAAGGTGACAGAATGCTATACAATCAGGCCAGAAACGTATTAATGAGAGATCAGAGCAGCAAAAAGAAGCTACTCTGAAAAGTTAAGGAACCAGTTCTCACAAATGAACAAGCAAACATGTGGAAAACTCTTAAAACCATCACTGGCTACAGCAAACCTCCTTCCCAGGCAGAAGAAAATCAACAACTAGCAGATGTGAATGTGTTTTACTGCAGGTTTGAAAGGAAACTATAGCCACCTATCTCCACAACCCCCATCTCAAACACACCAACAACAGCCATGCCTCCTACAATTGGCCCCAATCCATTGCGTTCACAACCTCTGGTAATCACAGAAAAAGAAGTGCAAGATCTATTTCACAGACAAAAGCCAGAAAAAGCACCAGGGCCAGACAAGATAACTCCTTCTTGCTTAAAAGTCTGTGCTAACCAATTGGCCCCCATCTTCACCCAAATCTTCAATAGATCACTAGAGATATGGTATGTTCCTTACTGCTTCAAATGCTCTACTATCATCCCAGTGCCAAAGAAGCCCTCCATCAAGGAACTGAATGACTACAGACCAGTTGCTCTAACATCTGTAGTTATGAAAATCTTTGAAAGGCTTGTGCTGTCCCATCTGAAAACCATCACGGATCCACTGTTAGATCCCATGCAGTTTGCATACTGAACAAATAGATTGACAAATGATGCTGTTAATATGGCTCTGCATTACATCCTACAACACTTTGAATCTCCAAATACCTACGCAAGAGTCCTCTTTGTAGACTTCAGTTCAGCATTCAATACCATCATTCCAGACATTCTTCTAAGTAAATTAAACCAACTAGTGGTACCTGAACACACTTGTAAGTGGATCATAAGCTTCTCAACAGACAGGAAGCAGCAGGTGAAGCTAGGCAGAATCACATCTGATACCTGTACAATTAGCACAGGGGCCCACTAAGGCTGTGTTCTCTTCTCCTATATACCAATGACTGCATCTCAAATGATCCATCTGTTAAAATACTGAAGTTTGCTGATGAGACAACAGTGATTGATCTCATTCGAGACAATGATGAATCTGCATACAGACAGGAGGTTATACAACTTGCCTTGTGGTGTAACTGGAACAATCTGGAACTGAATACACTCAAAACCGTACAAATGGTGGTAGACTTTAGAAGAAACCCTCCCATACTACCACCTCTTACAATACTAGACAACACAGTATCAACTGTAGAGACCTTCAAATTTCTAGGTTCTACTATATCACATGACCTAACATCAAAAACATCATCAAAAAAGCACAACAAAGAATGTTCTTTCTATGCCAACTCAGAAAGCTCAAACTGCCCAAGGAATTGCTGATACAGTTTTACAGAGGAATTATTGAGTCTATCATCTGCACCTCTATAACTGTCTGGTTTGGTTCTGCAACCCAACAGGACAGACACAGACTTCAGAGGATAATTAGGACTGCAGAAAAAACAATTACTACCAACCTGCCTTCAATAGAGGGCCTGTATACTACATGAGTCAAAAAGAGGGCTATGAAAATATTTACAGCCCCCTCACATCCTGAACATAAACTGTTTCAACTCCTTCCCTCAAAATGAGTGCTATAGAGCATGGCACACCAGAACAACTAGACACAAGAACAGTTTTTTCCCGAAAGCCATCACTCTGCTAAACAAATAATTCCCTCAACACTGTTCAAAGTCTGTTCAAACTATTACAAAGTCTGCACTACTATTACTGTTAATCTTCTCACCACTCCTTATAACCCATACTATATGACTGTAACTTTGTCGCTTGTATCCTTACAATTTATATTGACTGTTTCCTAGTATGATTTGATTGCTTATTGTACCCTATGACTATCATTAAGTGTTGTACCTTATGATTCTTGACGAATGTATCTTTTCTTTTATGTATACTGAGAGTATTGCACCAGGACAAATTCCTTGTGTGTCCAACCACACTTGGCCAATAAAGAATTCTATTCTATTCTATTCTATTCTATTCTATTCTATTCTATTCTAACCAAAACATTAAAAGTTTCCAAAAACATTTAGTGTTCAATGACTAATTTTTGCCATCTTTTTTATTTATGTTTAGACATGTTTAGTGTCTAATTGTAAACTTCCAACTGTTGGTAGAGAAGGAGGGAAGAAAAATGCAATTAATAAATAGGACAGGAAAAATATAAAATCTATAACATTCCAAATATAACATAACATTCAATGTTATAAAATATATAACACCTTCAGGATAAACACTTTAAAAAATCAAACCAAATACAAAATAATAAAAAGGCCTATGATGTTTGCAGTTATCCACCAATGGCGCAAATATAGAATTTAGTGACCTTGTGGAAGATTTCCTGTTTAGTGAATGTATGGTTGAGCTCTTCCTAACTTTGGTCCAGGAAGGAAATCACAGACTTCATTTTTCTCACATAGATATGCCCTGTCACCTGTAATATCAAAAAAGGGAAAAGTTCAGGACATAGTTCACCACATTCTAACATTAGAAGCCTCCAGATGGCTGTTTTTTCAGTTGATTCCTGAGAAATCAAAGAAAAATGAATGTGGTCCCATGATATCATCATCACCTATCTTGGAGGCTTTTGGTTTTTTGTGACAGACAGTAGATGACAAACTGTTCTATGGTTTCTGTATAATGTGTTCATGTGACTTTTTTGTCTAGCAAAACTTCTAAGTAAAAGCAACATACAGTAGGGAAATTAAGGGTAATTTAATAGGACATTTTCCAAATGCAATGGCAAACTATGTTAGCCCCAAATAATTAAATGCTTGGGACAAGATGGAAATATGATTTCATGTGTTCTTTCAGCTTTTACCAAAACAGAAAAATGAACATGCTTCTTCTTTGAGCATTTACAATTATGCTCACAATGTAGTAAGAAGTAACATATGGCATCTGATCCATTCCATATCATTTAAAATAGGATATGTTGGGAAAAACAGAAATACTGTGATTATTCAAATATTAAAAATGTATCTCTATAAAATTCTTAATCAGCTCCTCCACCAGATGTAATAAATTAGAACTTTTTTCAGGTACAAGTGTCCATGCTATGTGACAAAATTGTATTTTGAGTCTTGAGGAGTTTACAATTGGAGCAAAAAGTTTTCAAGTCCCATCAATGATGGCAACAAGCACGATTTTAAGTTTGCAAGTTTAAAAAATTTATATTTTATGTTACAACTCAAATAGTAATATTTAACATGGCTAATTTTGAAATTCTTTAATACAAATCATTTTAAAATCTGTAGGATTCATTTTATATCCCAAAGGCAATATAGTTATAGTGGAATAAAGAACAAGTTGTATCAGAATAGAAGAGTGAATTATGGCTACAATGATCAGCAGTATTTTAATTCTTATTTTGCACTGCATTGCCTAATGCTCTATATTATATAATATCCAATTAAAGCAATCATCAAAGCAATCTTCTGTAAGGAACTTGAGTGATATTCTGATTTTGTCCTGGGTAGCTGTCAGATATGAAAAACCAGGTCCACCCAGTGAAAGTTAAGTTTAACTGATTTATTGCCTATGCACCGGGAATCTTCTCAATTAACGGTCAGCACCTGATTAGAGTTAGAGTCAACAGGAATCAAAGGCGATTAGACATTGTTTGTGCCTACAGAAGGATTGAAAAACCATCCTTCCTTTTATGCCTCCCGCTGGCCTTGGCATTCGTTCTCTTACAAGAGCAGATTAAGTGGTGCATTGGTCAGTTTTATACCAGTACAGATGAGATATATTTCTATTTTTATTTCAATTATAATTGTAATTTTAAAAAATTAAATTAACTTAGCACATGCAAATTTTATTCAAAATGTTCACTGTTGTGACTACTCTTGTTTTATCTTCACAATAACCCTCAATGACAAGTTAAAAAAAACATGTCATGTATCCAGTTTGAAAGCAAATTGGATTTTTCCTGTTTTATTTATGTTACATGTTATTGATTTAAAACAATAAGAAAATACTATATTTCTATAAACAGAAATAAAAGAAGAATAAAACACCTCAAAGAATTGGAAATAGTATTCAAATAAGGCAACCTTTTCTACAGTTAAAAATTACTTGTATTCTTGAAGAAGATGCAAGTTGGCTTCTCCTTATTCCTAGTTGAACCTCTCCATCAATTAATTTTTGTTGTTGTTCATTTGGGGATGTGACAGCATCTGAATTTGTTCAAAGGAGCTCTTCTACCCATGGATACCTTGCCTACCCTTTATGCATGCCACAAGTGGTCCAAGATCAGTTTTTACTTTAACAGACTTAAGTAACAAAGCAAGTGTTTGCAAAGAGCCCTCCTTTCTAGATTGTTTATCATTCCTTAGATGCACTTCAAAAAGTACAGCTGCTTAACTAAAAACTATTTGGGAAATCCTATGGTTTACCTGAATCAAAAGCTCTTCAGTTGGCCTAAAGGCATACTTTTAATCTCTCATCATCAGTCCTTATCTACTGTTTGGGAATGTTAATAACTGGCCTGCCTTGAAAGGCTATAACTATATGTCGAGCATTGAGTGACATAGAACTGCCTTGTAAATATATTATCTCAGCAGGAATTTATATAGGATAGATGCCTATAGGCACATATTTAATCAGAAAGAGAGAAACCTATAATAATAGATATGAGTGCATTATTAATTTATTAATTAATTTATTTTTGTTAAATTTATTTGCCACCTATCTCACTATGGGCTAGTCTAGGTGGCTCATAACAATAAAAAGGAAGGAATGAAAAGACCGTAAACACAACAGCAGTAAAATAATAGAACAAGAAATTGAACATATACAAAGAACACAATAAGAATAGATAAATATGATAACAGAATATTTATGCATACATTACAAATATACCAAACTACAGCTATTATGCAATGCCCTAAAAACAATTTTCTAGTCATTCTGTATTATTTTTGTTTAAATGGTATATGGTCAGAAAATACTTGTGATTGGCACATTGTTAGAAGGTTGGAAGGTCATAACTAGTGGTGGGATTCAGCCAGTTCGCACCTGTTCATGTGAACCAGTTGTTAAATTACCACACCACTACGCCGCTATGAAAGTGGATCCTGGGCACAGTGCTGCAATGGAGAAATGGCCAGAGAGAGGGAAGGAGGAGACCACTTTTTCTCTTTCTTCTCCCTGCTCCTCCTCCTTCCCTTGTGCCAGCCACTCCATTTCCCATTCCTCCATTGCGTGCAGCGCCCAGGATCCACATTCATAGTGTGTGTATGGGGGGGGAGATAATTTAACAACTGGTTCACCTAGGGTCAGGTTGGCCTTCGCGGGAGGCTCATTCCAAATGTGTGGTGAAGCTGGAGGATGGGGATGGGCCATGCCTCCCACGACCACCAACCTGACCCTGGGCAAACCAGTTGTTAAGTTATTTGAATCCCACCACTGGCTACAACCTAACCAAAAGAATGGAGCCAACAGAAAACCTGGATGTGAAGTTGAACATGAAGGAAAAAACATACATAGAAATCCAAGTACTAAAACATTTCCTGTTGAAATGTTTGATAAGAATAAAACAAAAAAACAAAAAGTGATATAATTGTGGGAGGTTGATTTTTTGGTTTTTTTTACAGACTACCAGGTCAGGCAGAACATGTAGATGTAGGTGAGGCCTTTCTATGTCAATCTTTCTATCCTGACATTGGCTGGGTATCTAAGTTTGCCAAGAATCAGAGTGCTAACAAATTCTTGTCTTCTCTTGCTGACAATTCATTTGTCAGGAGGAAGAATGAACAATGGGTCTTCTTACCTGGACCTAATCCTCATCAACAGGAAGTAATTGACTGAAGATATGAAGGTGATTAGTACTCCAGGAAAGAGTTAAAGTTATCCTTGCATAAGGGTAATCTTATGATTTCCAGGGGAAATACATCAAGACAAAGTTCCTCACTGTATGAGCTATCAGTCAAATGAAACAGTCTACCACATGAAATGGTGAATTCTCATTTGTCAGCAATTTTCAAACCCAGGCTGAATCTTGTCAAAGGTACCTTAATCTATCCTGCTCTGAGCATGAATTGGACTAGATGACTTCTAAGATTGCTTTCAACTCTGCAATTTTATGGCACTGACTTGCAATCATTCTGGGTCTCTTTCAAGTTGCAGATCCCAAAAAGTTAAGACTTTCATCTTACATGATGTTTTCAGGCATGTAGTTTTATTCAGTCTAGCTTTTAGTATCAGATTACACTTTTTATGTAAACAAATCATTTTTTTTCAATAACAGATATTACTGCCATATAACTTTCTCTTCCATGTTCTACAGCAACCTGCTTCCTACCTTTCTATTTGTTTACTCTTAGATGGTCCAACTAGTACTAAGGGCAATGACATTGGCTATTTACAATTAGACTGGAAATCTAACTTCCCTAGGGGAATTGAAAATTTCAGTCACGATAGTTTTATACAGGAAACTAATTTTAGGATCTACTAATATTTATTTTTTCTTGATTTATCGTTTTAGTCACCTCATATTTTACCAGTACATAGTCAGAGACTTTATTATCCCTCCCTCCTTCCCTCCCTCCTTCTCTCTCTCCCCCCCCATACACACACACACACATACTTGCTTTGCAGCATTGTATTTAGTAAGCATTCTCATTTTTGTGCAAAAGTAGTCTTATCCTTTTAATTAGTTTTAATAGATTCCTTAGTATTTTATTACCTGCATTTATGTAATGAATTATTTTCTTTGTTTTGGAAAATATCTATGTTTTTCAATTTGTAAGGGATGATGATGTTGATGACGATGACTGCCCCTCCAAAGGAACAATACCTTATAATACAAAGGAATGAGGTCATTAAAAAGGAGAAATCTAAATGGAAAATTAATTTGGAATTTGAAGATTAAAAAAATATTGAATTTGAGCAACCTGTAGAATTTGAAGCAAGGTAATTTGAAGAATAAGAAAATCCAAACCAGGCTGTATCTGAAGTATAATCTAGACAGTAAAGGAATTGCAAACATTGTAGAACAGTTGCAGAGTTGCAGAGAGCAAGTTATATGATGATTAAATAATCTAATTCCTGCAGAATTCAGTTAGAATGATTTTGCAGCAATTCTACAAAACCCTTGAAAATGGGAAAGAAGCATCCACAAATAATGAAAAACCTGATAAAGAAAAAGCCCTAAAATTTTGGAGAAGTTTGTGTGTGAAAACAGGAATCATTATAGGAATGCAAAATAGATCAAGCAAGTTGAAAGCACAGTGAAAATATCCAGCACGGAAGACATTAAAGTAACTGAAGAAATGGTATGAAAGCAATCAAAAAAGGTCAAAAATTTGAATGCTCCTGGACCAGATGAGCTCTATGGATTCTGGCTAAAATCAATGATACATTTACACATGAGACTGGCAGACCAGATGAATAGAGTTCTGGAAGCACTAGAAAATAAAGACTGGTTAACAGCTGGAAGAACATTCCTAATTCAGAAGGACAAGAAGAAGGGAAATGAGTCTGGAAACTACAGGCCCATAACTTGTTTGCCAACAACATACAAGCTACTTATTGGCATAACTGCAAAACAAGCCTATAGCTATTTGAAAAGGAATAGAACAAAAACACAAGAGTATTGCTTGTTTCTCTGTGCCCATCCTACCTGCGTTCACTCTGAGATTTATGAACAGAGAATACAGGTATATCATCACTTGGGGACAATTTTGCATGCAGAAATCCTTGTTTCAAAGGATGCTGGTCAAAAGCTACAATTCAACCATGATGGAAGAGTAGATGTATCCTGCTGTTAGCCGCTTTTTTTCCAGGGATTCCTCAAGTAAAAAGAAGTATGCTATTACACTGAACTGCCTAATGCAACCTCATATATCAAGCTGAGGAATTAATCATCCTTGTCAAAGACCTCACCCTTTAGTCCAGTCCTGGAGGAAGAAATCCTGCATACAAAAAAAAGATGCTTTGGATTTTCTAGCCCATAAGCCAGATATACAGAATTTAACAAAACTTCTTGAACTTTCTGAATACTCCAAGTCTGGAGTCCTGACTAATAAGGTAGTCTTGTACATGAGGAATATTTTAGTGTGACATTCCCCTTTAAAACAATACAGACAAAAATGTAATTTAAAAAAAACAGGAAGGACAAGCGAAGGGACTTTTTCACACAGAGAAAAATCCCAATAAAGCTAATGAATTAATCATTGCCTATGAGCTCTCCATACAGTATTATATTTGTCCTCCAGCTTAGATGCTGTTAGGTTCTTTCTCCCACACATACACACACACACTTTTTAAAAAGAAATGTTATCATCAGCTTATAAATGGTAAAGAGTGAAAGACATGTTCTTCAGAAAAACTGGCTATTGTTTTGCTCAGTCAAACAAAACACTCCATCTCTGTTGTCAGCAATTTAGCCAGCAAATCAGAAAATAGTTCATGGACTGAAAAGTCCACCTTCTAATCACTTTGGAATTGAGAGAGAAAGTTGCTTATTAGTTCTAACTAGTAATAATATTATATGAAAATATTGGAGATATATCTAGGGATTAAAAGTTGTGCTTTAACCTATTCAAACCTCCCAAGATAGGGTTAATTTATCAGACACTTTAGAGGGCGCTGTTGAACCATGTTCACAAGTACTGTAGATGGTTTATCGTAAGCTATGTGTATCAAATGCGGTTTCCTATTATGTCTGACTTTAACCATTGTTCCTTTTTACTCTTTTATTTATTTGCTCTCCCATTTCTTTTCCATTTTATAGAAATTAAAGTCAATGCCAAAGATATGAGTAGTTAATTCTAAAGACATGTCCAAGTACTGATAAAATTTAAGAATCGACCCAACTCCACCCTATGGCAAATGTACTTTATAGAGGCACAAAACAACAACAGCAGCAAAGGGGACGGAAACTGGTGTTTATTAACTGAAAGGACCAATATTAATACATATATTTCCACTATACAAAACATTGGAAGATGCAACAGGTTTCTGATCCATCAAATTCATCATAAGATTAAGTTTAGAAAATTCCAGAAGATGGCATCAAAGAAATACAAAAAAATGCTAATATTCTACTCTAGCCTGACCTGACAAAATCCTACAGAGGACTCTGACCTTGCTTAACTTTCAGACTCATACTATAACTCCATCAGGTGCTGTCATCAACTGAGAGTTTCAAACTTCAGGCAATCAAACATGGACAGCAGAACTCTGGACAAACACTAGAAGGTGCCAAAGATCTATTGTTTTCTATATCTCTCCTGCCATCTAGTGATTATCCAGATTTTAAAAGCCTGAATCTGGTAGCTCAGCATAAAATAGAATTATAACTTTCAATGGTCTCTTCTTTGTTTTGTTAGCTGGGCCCATCACTTATCCAAAAAGAGAAGGGCATTCCAGGTGTATCCTTTGGGTGTTTAGTCTTAAGAGAGAGATTACAGAAAATATCCATAAGTACAATAGCATTCAGCAAACACTTCCAAAAACCAGGCAAGAAACTGTGCATAAGGAGAGGGAAATGGATAGGTCCGTTTACATATTCCCTCTGTTACAGATGGGGAGCCAAAATTAACAGTTACAAAAATAGAAAGTACTACAGCTATTTATCACAATCTGCCCTTGGATGCAAACTTTGGCTGCATTATCTGTTTATGATGTCATGCTTTGGACATCCTGTTTTATATTATACATTCTGGCACTCTACAGAGCCCTTGGCTGATGCAATTGTTCAATATATAAATCTATAAACTGTATATAGAAAGAGGCCTTTTTCTTAGTATAGAGGCAGGTAAGTTTGGCATCCAGCCTTGCATGTGTAGGTAAGCACTAATGCAAACTATTTTTCTTTTCCAGTTATAAATGATATTTTCACTGGATCAGAGGCTCACATTTTAAGGAAGCCATGTTTAAACACATCTGCTGCACAGATATTTATTTTTAAAAATAGAGTCTTCTGCTGGAAAAAATATTCTAAGTTTGCAATATTGGAAATGAGGGTGGGAAGCACATGACCTTCCAGATATTGCTGAATTTCAGGTTTCTTCAACCATAGGTAGGAGAGGTGGGAACTATAATCCAGTAACATCTAGAAGGCACATGTGTCCCATTTTCATTTATGTGACAATAAATTATATTTAGCCTTGTCTAGCTTTATAAGCTGAACTGTCAGAAAATGCACATGCAGTACATAGAAATTCACCCAGATATAACCATAAGCAATTCAACTTCCTTATATATTCCAAAGTAATATATTGGGATTGCTATCTATCCTAGCCTTTAAAAAGACCATAAAATAAGCCTTTCCCCATTGACCTTTAATAATGTCTACTTAAATAATAATTTAAAGAATTGTAAGAATTGTAGCTTTGGATGTTGAAAAACATTAGCCTATTGGCATGCTAATGGTACAGGATCACACGCTATTTCATCAGCAATAAGTATTAACAGTTTAGAGACTTTGGATAGCTAAGAATCTTTCTCCAGCTTTTGAAGTAAAGTAACTTCACTAAGTGTTAATGGGTGCTTTTTCTTGTAGTGTAGGACTGTTTTAGAGCTAGACTTTAATTTTGATTGGGAATTATTCTTGCATAGCACATTCACATTTCAGAAGTATGGCTGCAGAACACTCATACTTTTTTTCAGAATAATGCAGGATAACCATATATGCTTTTCCCCTCCTTATGCACTGCTTATCTTTGTTAATGAAGCAATATTATGAACTTTGTGAAAGCATCCAGTGCTGTTTTGTCCAAAATGAACTATTGGAAATAAGCCATTTGAAAACATCTTTCCAAGGCAAACAGAGAAAGTGAGGAGCAAAACTCAATTCTATTCCTAAGGGTATCTCCTAAGAAAGAATGTGAGCTGGAATGCGCAGCACAGAGCAAGTTTTATGACATCACAGATTAAGGAAATTAGGCCAACTGTTCTGTGTAAATGGATGAGAGATAAAAGGAGGAAATGGCCCCCTTTGAAAGAACATTAAGGCACCTTTTAGGGCAGGTACAGCTGCAGGAACAGGAACTTCTGGTCATAAAAGTGTGGCGAAGATTTTGATGTGCAGTTTATCCCAAAACACTTGGGACTCAAAATAAATACCATAGGAGCACACCAACTTCAGCAAATGAAAATTGGCCAGTTAAATTTAGCAGAAATCAATATTCTTTTGTGAATATTCCAAAATGATAAACTGGTTGTTCTATTTCCTTGCATGGCTCTGCACTGCTGCAACAAGCTGGAGTGTGTGTAGATGATAAGATGTGCTTTTCTTATAATGCAATGAAATCTTAGGGAAGCTCTAACAAGGTTCAATATTTAGAAGCAGTCTTGGGGGTAGGCAGTAATTCTGGCCCTGTTTTCATATGGAATACACAATTTTTTGGCCTTGTATCTTTTGCTTGTTAAAGTTGCTTCCTTGAAGCTGTTATCTCATGGGGTCCAAACCCTTCTATTCTGGCTGGTTTAAATGTGTGTTTGTTTTTTAATTCTCCCCAGCTGGCATTGCTGTCTGTCTGGACACAATCTATCCCAGAGTACAAAGTGAGCCAGATGTCCAACACAACAGCCAAATTTTCCAAATCATGACAAGGCACCCAAGTGGACAAACTCTGCTTGCAAAATAATTAGTTTTTATTTTCTTCGGTTCTCTTTTTTTTCCATGCATAATTTTTTAACAGCTGCAATCCTGATAACTTTGCAATTTGGGGGAGGGGGTATCTCTACAGATGTGTAGTTTACAGGCTGTTTAGAGATTTTGCTGAAACAAACTTAATTCGGCTACAAGAAAAATGAATGGAAGACAAGTCCAAAAATGCCACTTGGGCAAAGAGCCTCAGAAGTGATGGTTTGTTCAACATATTGGTTTGAAATCAGAGCTGAAAACCTGAAAGACTTTATCCAAGAGTGGACAAATTGCCCTCTTCCACCAATACTTCCTTGTAGTTCCAGAAAGATTTCCATGGTTTTGGGGGGGAAATTTTGAGGATTTTAAGGGCAAAATAAGACACTAAGTTTTACATGGTTTTGGGGGGGAAATTTTGAAGATTTTCAGGGCAAAATAAGACACTAAGTTTTACAAAGGATTAAAGCCTTGAAAACAACCTTTAAAAATTGAGGCAATTTTTCCTGTTTTGAAGAATTGAAAGGACAAAATGGGTACTTAAACCTCTCCAAATTCCCTAAGTTTTTTTAAAGGTTCTACTTTGTTTTGCTTCCTCTAGTGATATCACTGCTTGTGTCACAAGCACAAAGTGTGGCCCCTATAGTGACCCTCTGCTACCCTAAGCAATTAGTTCTCATTCTGTAAATGAAATTACAAATGGGCTTTAACTATTAGGACAGTAGGACACTTCTTTTCTATAAATAAAATAACTACTTGCATAAAAGTATTTTTTAAAGTTGTTCTGTAGACTGAGAACATCTGTCTAATATGTCATCCACTCTTGGTCATAGCACAAGCTTTTTATTCCAGAAGAAAATGTGGATGACTATATATAATATTTTACACCTGGGAAACCAATACAGTAGCTCTTGACTCTCCAGAATATCTTGAAGGGAGGTAAGAATGACAATTGAAATAAGCACATGCATTTCTGTTACTGCATGCTGGAAGCTAAAGTTCTTTTCAGAATGTCTGGATTCTTTTCTTCTTGCAGACAATTTATGAATCAATATGGAATAAGACAATTCTGCAAAAATTGCAGTACAGTAGTATGGATTTTCTAGGGAAGCATTTTTAAAAGGGACTACGGCTGAGCATTCATTCCATTCAAGCAATGTGCCCAAGATCTGAAGATCCAACTGGATCAATCTGCCCTACCCAGGAATATTTTCCTGAGTTGTCAGGGCCCTTTTTTAAATCAGCAGAGTATCCACACCATATAACTGTCCCTAAACTCCACAGGGCACTAATTTTAACAAGCATTAATAGACTGCTTACAGCCGTTCTTAAGGGCAGATAAAAAAAACATTCATATGAGCTAAGGTTGTGCCCATGTGAAGAAAGGTCTATCAAAACTGTGATCTAAACCTGCTGTATTTATTTATTTTAATAAGGGTATAAGAGCCCATCTCACCACTCCTTAGCTTGTTGGAGGATTGGTGAGAGTTCTTGTCTAACTTTTAAATTCGATTCAAGATGCTGCTAGTGACTTATAAAACCTCTATGTGTCTCAATTACATCTACCCATTCCACAATGTCCAGCAGAAGAAGCATGGTCCCATCTATCAAGAATGTCATCTGACAAGACTTAGGAAAAGAACCTTTTCTATCATAGTGCCCATCTTCCATAAAACAGATCCCACCATGCTGATCTTCCCGAAGAGCTAATAGCTTTACCATTGTGCCTGGGGGCCCAATGGTGGTATGGAGCCTATCAGTTGATTAGATTCTTGGTAATTGTGTGGATTAGATGCTATTCTCCTGCAAATTAAGCTTTGAATTGTTTTAATTATTGTTAATGGAATTTATTTTAGTTATTTTTGTAATTATTGGGAGTTTTTTTAATTGTGTGAACTGCTCAGTCATGTATGTGGGATGGGCAGGTACAGTATCTAAATGAATGAATGAATGAATGAATGAATGAATGAATGAATGAATGAACAATAAATAAATAAATAAATATTTGGAGTCACCACATTAGAGAAAGCTAAGCAGACCTTTCACCACCAAGATTTTATGCTATGAGGTTTTTAAATCTACTGCTATGAACTGTACCTGAAAACAAAGTAAATAAACTGAAAGACTGTTAAGTACTGGAAAAATAAATCTTCAGCCTTTTTTAAAAATGTGTATCATGCTCATATGAAACATTCCAGAGTTTACTGGGACTTACAAACAATCTTCATTCTATGTTTAGACTGTTCATGCCCTGTATAAGTTGTTCTTAAATAGGCCATGCTCAGTTCACATATGCATTCAACTTTGCATATAGGAGGAGTTGATTTATGACTTAATAGAGTTCTGTTCCTTCTGTTCCACCCACGCTTTAAATGGATGGCCAAACCTTGCAGCTCCCCCAAATGTGCCATTAGTCTCCCATTTATGGAATGAAATTGTTCATGTGACCAAAAGAAAGACAACTGAGCTGAATGAGCAAAGAGGGTTATATTTTAAAATGTTCTAAGATTCAGAATGTCCCTGTAAGACAGAAGATTTATGTTTTGGAACTTAAACTCTCCAAGAAATTTTCCCAATACGAACTTTTTTTGGATTATGGACCACAGTAGTAAAGATTGGAAACAACTTTGTCTGAATACTTTATTTTTACTGTCTTCCCTTACTTTAGTCAATGGCTTGGCTTGCTTTTCTAAGGAATCCAAAATCACCATCCACCAAGAATGAGAAAGTTGATCCCTTTAACACTCTGTCATCTGCTTTGTGGAAGTCCTTGCTAAAGAGATCTGGCCCAAGCATATTGCTAGGTTCTTAACTCCCAGGCAGCACCTACCACCAAATAAAACCTGCACCTTTCAACATAGAGTCTGTAAGATTTGCTTACTATGTTGTGTTTAGAAAGCTCTGAACGTGCATGACCAGGTTATAAATGAAACATTGCTTTCATTCTCTCCTATTTGCTCAAAAAACATATTTGCTTCTGGCACTAGTCTTGGGTGTTCTTTCAGCACATCATGCAAGCTCCATTACATTTTAATTGCCTTTTTCCACTATGCATAATGAACATACTGGTTTTGAGTGATGGTTTTTAAACAGGCTGTTCTTTTCTCTTTTTTTTCAAGTCAAACTTTAAATGTAAATATTTGACTTGGGTTTCTTTTTTGGATGTCTCTGATTCCATGTAATGCAGATCTGCTCACATCCGAAATGCATTTTAATCTTTGTATATATAACTAGAAGGGAAAAGTCTCTTTTAGAAGTTATTCCCCCACATATTAAACATGGAGAGAAGTCCACATCAGCCCTATCTTTTACCTTCATGTTATATTGAAAATATTAAGTCCAACCTGTCTGTTCAAATTAAGGAATCTCTACCAGTCTCTGCCTGAACACATCCAGAAAAGGAAAGTCTACCACTCCTACAGTAATTGATTTAATTACTTTTACTGTTATGTTTTTCTCTCAGATTCAACCAATTGTCTTTCTGGACCTAAATGCCATTATTATATAGTTAATATTATTGCAAGTATTCAACACAGTGTTAATTAGATGCTTCTAAAAATAAGTTGAATATCTTTTTGATGTCTTTCTTGTTTAGCTCCCTTTCATCTCAATAATGTGAATAGGAATATGGCTTGATATGTAGGCTCTTCAGATGAAATGAAAGCTCAATAGCCTTGGCAATTTTTGTCTCCCATTATGAACACTTGAATAATGGTGGAAATAAGCCACATTGCAACTTATATTATCACAGGATAGGAAACCAGGCATGGGCAACATCACCACAAGATCTTAGTCTCTACATCTTATATATTGGGGTTGGCATGGGCTCAGCCACCCAGCCTGCTTGCAACAGCACAAACACCTTACAATTTGCCAAAGACATCAACTTATAGGAGATACTCAATCTCACGGCCACTCCACCACTCATTTAGCTGAAATTGTGTTAAGGCGATCTAACAAGAAAGTAGTGTTTCCCTTTATGCTGGCACCAGAACTCTCTTAAGGACAACCCATAGTGCATGGTGAAGGAGACTTCAGTGACTTGTTTTCTGCTGGATTCCAAATGATCTGACAGATCTGCCCTGGAGATGATTCTTTCCATCTGACTACTGGACTCCAAATCTCCATAGAGATTTGTGTGTGACTTTTAAGGATCCTGGAACCCTCTCTTATAAAGTTTTCTTTTGCTTGTGGTGGTTCCAAGATGGAAATATCATCCTGATTTAAGACTGATTGCAAATTTTCCAGGACATGGACAAAGTCTGATTTACTGAATTCAACAGCAACAAACTGGAATCCTATTTTAAATCCAATTATTTTAAAATAAAAGAATATGCAAATTGCCAAACAAATGGAGCAGGCTAGACTGGGTTTTATTAACCATACTCAAATTTTAAATAAATAAGTATATCTCTGGGCAATAGCAAAGTAAGTGGCTAAAACGTTAGGATCAAAGTCCTGGGAAGCCAAACAGGGGACAGGCTGCTCAGCTTGAAAGTGGTGGTCAAAAGAGCAGGAAAACCATGGGAAGCTCTGTAGAAAACTTCAGTGCAGCAGTTTGGAAAAATACTTTATACATGCCTCCTAAGAGTTCATTGCTGAATATAGAAAATATTCTGGATTTCCTGCATCTTATCTATATGTCTTAAGTGGTTCCAGTAGGTCTTCTAAAAAAGAAATATTTAAAAAGCATTGTTGAAATAAGGTTTTATCTTAATTATAAAATTACCCAGGCACAGATTTTTGATACCTTTGAGATCCTGAATAAGAGCATTTAAAGAAATACATACTGTATTTACATATGATTATCAAAGAGTGAAGCTTTTTCATCCTTCAGAAGTCGCTGTGGCCTTCCATTCTTAAAACTTAAAGCTCTGATTTTCCAGCCCATCTGGGTTGGTAGAAAGAGAGTGTCAACAGATGTACCATTGTCTTCCTTTAAAACCTTCATAAAACCCAGGCTAAAACAATGGATCTAGGAAGTGTAAACAAGTCCCATTCAACTTTATAGGGAGCTGTTAGCTTTGAAGCTCAATTACCACACACACCCCTTTAAAACAACATTGTTAATTATTTCAGTCCTGTTAACCTAACAAAAAAACTCTGAAGTAATGAACTTACCTCAGGCAGGTGATGGTATCTTTTCCCATCTGATTTTTTCCTTTCAAGTAGGAAATAGTGTGAATATTCTGTGACTTTTGATGGTTGAGGTGTTGCTACATGTTTGTCCAAATGCTGAAAGAAAAAAAGTCAAGAGGTTAAAGGGGAAATAAAAATTTACTGCTTTACATAACTGTTGGGACTCTGTTCTAAGAAGGACAAGAAGGGGCTAAATAGATCCAGTTTTATTGGTCAATAAACACATTTGCACAAATGCAATTCAATTTTAAATATTGGTTTGGAATTCTGATTCTGGTACCAAGGAAGAAATAATCTTAAAACCCTAAAACCAAAGAACCAATTACATGCTTATTGTTTGTGATTGAATTTCACTCAAATAATATGCTGCTTAATTTCAAAAGAATTACTTTAGCCTTCCCCAATCCTGGACAATCTAAATATGTTGAACTACAATTTTAATCATTCTCAACCAGTATGTCCTTTGATTTATAGAAACTATAGTCTAGCACATCTGGAGAGGGCAAGCAAATTCTCCATCTGCACATTGTCTCTTTTTGATGGTGGCTGTATGATGGCTGGTGGCAAGTTGCCAAACCCTGAAAATTCTGAAATTAGAACTGCCATTGAGAAAACATATGTTAGAGCATACTCTGCTTTTCCTCATCCATTTATTAGCATATTTATGGTTCAACTTTCTTCCAAGGAATTCAAGGTGCTATATTTTAATCCATTAAAGTTGTCCTTTTAACCTAAGAAAGAGGGTATAGAACGCAACTGATCATCCACAGCAAACCACATGCATAAGTACAAATTTGGATCTGAATCTAGAGTCTCATATTCTCCAGCTCAGTCTTCCCTAGTCAGGCATTCTCCAAAAGGATTAGGACTTAATTTTAGCATTCTGGGTAGGAATAATGGGAGCTGTAGACCAAACATTGATGATCCCTATATTTATATCTAAACCCTGGACTGCCTGAATGATGCTGTGGATGTCCTTTCTTAGTTCCTAGAGGCTCTAAGGATCTGGATGGAGTACATGGGCTTTACCTTAACCCAAGAGTGGCTTTGAATAGTTAGGCCGCCATTCTTCTTCCATTCACATTTCTGGATGGGGTGGACTTGCCCTGACTCTAGGGGGCACAAAAATTCAATGTAGCCTCTACAAAATATATACTCTTCCAATGAAATGGAATGCTATTTCATTGGAGATGGGGTAGATTCAGTGGTGGGATTCAAAAAAATTTTTACTACCTGTTCTGTGGGTGTGGCTGGTGGGCATGGCTTGGCTTGGTGGGCATGGCTTGGTGGGCATGGCAGGAAGGGGTTACTGCAAAATCTCCATTCCTTCCCCACCTCACTAACCTGCTTTCCAGCTCTGTTCTCCTGTGCAGGGCAACAAAAGAAGACCCAGTCGATCAGCTGGGACTCAGGAGGCAGAGGTGGTATTTGCCAGTCAGAGGTGGTATTTGCTGGTTCTCTGAACTACTTAAAATTTCCTCACCGGTTCTCCAGAACTGGTCAGAACCTGCTGAATACCACCTCTGTAGATTGTATAATTCAGAGGAGAGAGATGAATATTTCCATTGTTACAGTGACATATTATGTTATTCCTCCACAGCTCATACACCAGATAATTCTTTCATGGGATTTGTGTCAAGAGCTCAATGCAATTTATTAAATCCAACAAGGCCAACAATATGGCAGTTGTCTATGGGAAGGAAGCAGCATTTGGAAGGTTGGTTACATACACAAGCATTTCATCCCAACCATATAAATAATGAAACTCATTCATCCCTCACTGTTTGAAATGCCTTTTATGCCTTTGGGGTGCATTTTATATATAAGCTCAAGGATCTCATGAAATAAGGAATGTATCCTTTACCTCCTCAAATTGGGATTTAACCAACAGAGTGAATTCACACACTTTTCCCAGCCTGATCCAGTTTCCACTGGCAAAGGAGTTGCAGGGTCAAAATTGGGTCTGGGTTTTGCTCCTGATTTTATTTATCCAAGCCTTGAAGGGCAGTTGCTAAACCAAGTTTAAAATGCCCTTCGTATTAATGAGTAAGAGTAAGATATATATATATATCTTGCTCAACCTTACACTAGTGAAATCATTTGTTTAATTGAAGGGTAGGGATGGGGAGAACCATAAACATATGTGTCATTTTAAGTGTTGCAGTCCTGCAAAGTTTGGGAACCTCTTTCTAGAGAATCCCATCTTCAGACACCACATCTTGCATGCTAATTCTGCCCAATTATGGGTGCATAATCCACAAGTCCCTTTTTTTAATACCAAACCTAGTTGCATAGTCTCACTCCCTGTTGAGTTCTTTGAATTTTATATTTAGCCTGGGAAAACCATAACTATTTGATTGATTTTGTGATCCAGACCTTAATCTTTGTTTATCTTAATTTTTATTCTTTACACTATTTAATGTTAATAATGGCCCCAGGGGCATTTATGAATGTCATTGGAAAGCAGGCTGCAGTTTTAAGCTATGGTGACATTCAATGAAAATTTTGCCCAAGAGAAGAAAAACTGACATTCAAGACAACCCTGAATTGAAAAAGCTATACCTGAGGTTAATTTCATGTGAAGTTTCAGTAGAAGCACTATTTGGACAGTATTCTGAAACTGCAACCCAAAGATTTGCCCAAAATCCTTCAATCAACTACTGCACAGGGATCTACACCTTCAAAACCTGGCTGTGCAGTATGGGGTGGTTGGTAGAATTGAGAGAAAGATGTCATGATTGGTCTGACTTCAGGATGCAAAGCTCATATCTTAAGGCTACAGACTGGCAATCAAAGCTTGCTTGTTTGCTTTAAATTATTTCAATTTTCCTAGAAGAAGACAAGTCACACAGGCCAACTAACCATAGCAAATATTTTCCCGCATTAATTCTACAAACCAAGATCAGCTTCTGAACTAATCACAACTTTTAAGAGTTCTATGTTCCATATTTGATCATTCAAGCTGACCTCTTCAAACCTAAGTCATCTAAAACATTCATAGCATTGGTTCTGTTTTGTTTTGTTTTTATTTGGAGAATATTTTTTCCAGGGGAAGAGTGATGACAGCTATGTTGCTGGCCTTTTCAAGAATGAAGAAGAATTTGCTATGGGTTGATTATAAATTCAGCTTGTTTGGTGATCACCAGGCTGGGGGAAGTTAGATTTGATTAATGGCTGTTCTGATCCACCCAAGCTCTTTACACGGTCATATAACTTGTATTTCACCATCTTGGAGCATTTTAGTTTGTTGTCTTTTATACACAGGAAGTCAATCTTGCCTCTTCTTGCTTCTCTCTATGTGCCAACATGGATTTCCAGTTACAGGTACAGTAAGTCACAAATCATTTTGAGATATATATATATACATATACATATATATAATTTATATATATATATAAAATTTTATATATATTATATATATAAAATTTATTATAGCAGAACAAATAGTGCTTTAATGCTTTTCATATGTAGATCATATGCATTTAAATAACTGTTTTCAAAATGGCGTTTAATATGAATTATTACAAAGAGATTTTGGATAATTCTTTAAAGTGACATTCATCTCATCTTTTAGCAAGATAAATCATTTTGTTCTGATTGCTTTGGTACAAATGGCATTTGCTCAACACACATACATTCTTTATAAAGGACACGGACATGGCAAGTTCTCTTTTTCTTCATGTTGCTTCCTCTCATTTTGCTGCTGGTGTCTACTTTGCATATCTATGAAAAGGGTTATCTTCCCTCCTGTGACTACTGTTCCATTTTTCGAGAAAACAATTATTTCTTCCCTAGGCAGAATCAAAGTGTGCATAATGAATTTTAAGAGAAAGTGTTTTTTTTTAATCCACACACACTCTGGCAGAGACATTTTCTCCCTGCAAATCTGGCCCCTCCACAATTGAGAAATCAGTTATGCCTCAGTCTGCATTTGCTCCTTACTGAAATCTCTAAGCGGCAAAAAGTTCTATTAAGAGGCAGTGAAGAGCATCAACCACAAAGAGAAACTGCAGACTTCTTTAGAGAAAGTTCTTTCTCTTTTCCCATCATATTTATGACTCCAACCAAATATGCAACATATATATTTACTGTCTTGTTCATTTCCATGCATATCTAACATGAAACAAATAAAGCAACTTACTATAAATACATATCTGCTATCAAATGGTTTTCCTTTGTTGATATGTAGGAATAAATATGTGAGACATATAAATTATATATGAGGGCTCCTTGGTGCTCTCTGAGCTTGCTTGTTTTCTTGCAGATGTTTCATTACCCCTAACTAGGTAGCATCATCATCATATATATTCTTCTGCTCAATTGTGTTCAGAGATCCCTGTGTAGAATCAGATATCATGAAACATTCACCTGTAGAATCTATCCTAAAACATTTCTGTACCTCTGCTATAAGGCCCAGTGGCAGGCCTGGGGTGTGTTTCATGGCCAGAAACGCTAAGGGTAGAATTTTAAACCAGGAATAGCCCATTGTTGAAATGTTGGAGAATCTGAGGAAAAAGTTGCCTGAGGCAAGGCAATAATACACAATGAAAGGAAGCAGATCACACATGGGCAGAACAGCATTATGATACTGAGAAAAGATACAGCTGCATTAAAGAAGTACACTTTATCTGGTCTAATTAGTTTAATTATCTTCTAATTCTTTTAATTTTTGTATTGGGTGTTTTTATGTGAGTTGCCCGAGTCCTTTGGGAGATAGGATGGCATATAAGACCAATAAATGAATGAATGAATGAATGAATGAATGAATGAATGAATGAATGATAAATAAATAAATAAATAAATAAATAAATAACACATTTGTGCCTCTGTATCAGAGGTGGTATTCAGCAGGTTCTGACCAGTTCTGGAGAACCGTGATGAAATTTTTGAGTAGTTCGAGAACCGCAAATACCACCTCTGACTGGAGATTTTACAGTATC